>JJRW01S0003681.1:26529-37458 GCA_001188405.1 Loxosceles reclusa
CCGCAAACAAAGTGGCGGGGCTCTTGTTTTCTCGCTGGTTCTGTTGAGATGAATCTCGTTGATACGGGTAGGCTGACGACTGGCAAAGGTCGCTTAGCGATCACAACTGGAACCCCTTAGGGGACGCTGTCAAAAGTCTGTTGTGAGACGGGAACAGCAAATAACTGAAGCCTTCGGCTTCAACTTTACCAACTTTCACAAGAACTTGAGGCTTTCACCGATGGATCCAAAGAAGGAAACAACGTGGGCGTCGTATTTTGTGTGCTCAAAGATGGGAATCGGGAGCACAGCTTGAAGTTCAGGCTGAATGGCGAGACAACCGTCTTTCAAGCGGAGGCTATGGCCCTGTAGAAAGCGGTAGAATGGGTAGCAGTCCTACCATCCAATACAGGTGTCAGAATATTATCCGACAGCATGTCGGTTCTCAGTGCTATCGAGACACTGGAGACCCTAACCCTTCTTCTCGATGAAAAGTTCTTGTCAGCGTCTTAAAGATCTGCACAATAAGTATAATTAACTTGATGACTAGTTTCGGCAATTCCGGTGATTGCCGAAACTAGTCATCAAGTTAATTATACTTATTGTGCAGATCTTTAAGACGCTGACAAGAACTTTTCATCGAGTATATCTATACCTGCACAAGAGCAGTTAGGACTATTGTTTAACCTAACCCTTCTTATCTGGGGACTAGCCCGGGTGGTGTGCCCAGAGCGCAGTAGATGTCCTATCGAATTGCTCTGGGTGCGCGGGCCACTCCGAAACCCCGGGTAACAAGGTGGGTGACCAGTTAGCGAAAGCTGTGTGTGTGTGTGTGTGTGGCTCCCGCCTAAAGATCTATAACTTGAAGCGTCCCTCCAAGTAGTGCACAAAATATGAGAAACACCTCCTCTCGAATACGATGAAGGCATGGCAAAAGTGTTGGGATACCTCAATGACGGGTCGATTGACCTATCAAGTCGTTCCTCAAAGTGGGAGCGACGCAATACAAAGACCTGGGATACAACGTCACACAGACGTTTACCGGTCACGGGATGTTTCCAGCCTATCTCCACAGGACGAAACACCTCCAACACCGGCGTATAGTTGTAGCAGCGGTAGTGAAGATGCGCTACACTATGCGCTACAATGCCCACATACAGCAGCAGTGATACGGGCTCTTCGCTCTCGGGCGAGCCCGTCGATCGGTATACAAATACCGGCTGCAAGACACGAGCTAGCAGAACTGGTCAAATTCATAAACTCCAACCTCTCCCGTCAAGAAGCAACGCAACCGGCGGGAGACGGAGTCGAGGGGCACGGCATCTCACTGAGAAATAAGGCAGTGGGAAAGAGGCAGAGAGATAGCTAAGCGCAGGCTATGACCAAAACGAGAGCCAAGTCCGACCAGAACCCCCACAGGGGTAGCCGTCAAAAGTCTCAAATGAGACGGAAACGGCGCATAAGGAGAGCCTGCGGCTCGCGACTTACGACTGTCACAAGAAGTTACCACGAGAAACAATGTCTCCACGTGTTCCTACGCAATATGATCCAGAAATCAGAAGGAAAGGACAGATCGGTATTCTCCCAGATAGAGAAAGAAAACACTTCGGTAGTGCTGAGTGGAAGAAGTCCATGCGGCATCGTCAATGGCGGTGATTGATCGAGGTTTAAATGGCACAACACCAGAAAGTCCATTCTGTGCCAAACGTAGGTCAAACAAGAGCAAGACATAACAAACAGTAAAACATACAAGCACAAAATGGAAAAAAAAAGAAATTGTAAACGTGTACCCGTGTAAGGCACAGGCCCCACGAAGGGCACGCTGCACCAACCTGAGTTCATGGATTTATGTAGTGGATGTTCTTCAGCTCCAGGGGTGACACCTGAAGAACGTTGGGAGACGTAAAAGTGTAACTGTCTGTAAAACATGTGGGGCCGAAGGAGCCGGATGTCCAGCCGGTCTCTTGTACACGCTTGTCCGCCATCCTGAGGTGGCATCCGCCAGCCGACCTCTCGCCTGGAGGGCGCATCAGTTAACTCTGGTACTTGCGGGGACTGGAAATACAGCAAAGCTCTTCAGGAGCCGGGTCGTGTGGCCATTACCCGATCCGAGCAAGTGACCGACTCACGTCCGGGATTCATCCCACGTGGGCCTGGAAACTTCACTGAACGGTTTACGAGATTAGTGGTGGTAAAGAGTGAGAGGCACGAGAGTCCCTCTTGGTATAGAGGTTGCGATGAGGCCTGGCTCCACTCCACTTCACGGGCCTCGATGCCGGAGGGAGTGTTGTGGCATATGACGAAGCAGAGTGGATGAGCCCGTTCCCCAACGGTCTTCGTTGCCCAAGTTAGTCATGGAGATGGGCTAACATGACGGTGTTTTATAGTCGCAAGTATTAGGCGTGCCCATCCAACGGGACTAAGCCAGCTGCTCTGGCACTCTGTCAGAGGCTAGGCAAGTGTCCGACTTGAAGCCTAAGGGGGCTCTCTCGAGAGACTGGAGCGAAGTGCTATTGTGAGGCGCTGGCTAGCACACTGGCACTCGGTCAGTAGCTAGCACAAAAGCCCGTAGCACGGAACCGGGTGTTCCTACAGTCTGAAACCTGAGTTCTTCAGGGGAAGGACTGGAAAAGTCAAGCGGGACTGACAAGTTCGAACGTCGGGTCTTCCCATAGGGTTCGACACCGAACATAAAGTTGTAAATTATTATTCAGACGTGGTGTGAGGGGGGGGCTAACTCTGTAGACAGTACCCTGAGCATTATACGTAGTTGTATATCCATTTTATATAGTGTATAATTATGCGTGTCTGAGCCCATTTGACGTGAGCTATAGCGGACCAATCCAACGCTGGCAGAGTTGGGGTCCTTGGGGACTGGAGCGAACTAGCGACTCAGACGTGGCTGAAGTCCTAGACTTGGGAAGGAAGGTTGTTACTGGCTAGATAGAGGCGGAAGAGCCGACCAGTTTTAACTGGGAAATGGGGAAAGAAGTTCTAGGATAAGAGGGGCTGAGACAAGTTTCCTGGTCCTCCCCTCTCCGATTTGAAAAGATCTTGCTAGACTTTGCCCTTCCACTGGCAAGAACGTACGCAGATTCTCGAACGCGCTGCGGCCTGCGGGTCATTCATCGCTTTTACCTCGGAGCGGTGGGTGGCACGCTTGTCCAGGGCCAGGCTTCCCTGGTAGCGACAGGATCTGAGACGGGCCCGAACTCACAACTCGAGGCTCCTCGGACACTTACTCGGCACTTACTGACAGTCTTCCTGACTGTCAGTAAGTGCAACTGTACAGCACAACATAGCAGACGCAACGTGCCCGTCAGATTCCGACCCATAAGTGAAGATGGCCACATGTTAGGAAAACCCCGCGCGATGTGCAAGGTACTACTGCACATACTGAACGTGAGGAGTGCTACATTTGGCAAACCGGTACACGTCGAAACATACCGATGGCTGAAACGTCTCCCAAGTGGCAAGAGAAACCACGACATACTGTGCAATGTCAGGAAGAGGCAAATGAAGTTCACTTAGTAAATGACGCATCCGAATGCCGAAAGTAGAAACGCAAGACGGCCGTGAATGGAAATGACGTCCAAGAGTGAATTCAAATACTCGGCGCCATAAAAAAAATGTGCACGTTGAGACCGCGGCGGGTGTCCCCGCCTTTACTTTCCGGGCTGTAGAACAGTCGTGGTTCCATCAAGGTATATGTGATCGAGGGAAATGAGTCGAAGTTCGTGGTGCAGAACACGCAGCTGCTTTGAGAAAACAAGTCACGTGGTCCACTGCATGATCAATGGTTGGAGTCTGAAGCATGCCGTCCGTCAACACAGCTAAGGTGGCAAAACGATCCCAATTAGCACAATCAACTTTCAACCTCGGCAAGTTGGTAAACTCGCTGTCAGCAGTCGTACAAGATAACAAAATAGAAAAGTGGTCACTTCCCGGGGGGATGGGGGTCCGGAAAGACAGACCACGACCACGGGGGTGGGGGGGGGGGTAATGTGACGGAGAGCAAAAAGACATCCAAAGCAGTGAATGACCGCGTTCGGGCATGAAAATACGTAACCTCACCAAGGTTCAGTAGCGACAAGTCGAGATCTGTGAGCAAGCACTCAACAACTCGACCTCTGCAACTGGAAGAGAAGCTTCTCCCCCAAAGAGTGCTGCGACTGTTAAAATCTCCAAGTAGCAGAAACGGTTGTGGATACTGAGACACCAGATAATCCAAAGTGGGAAAGACCACTCGGTCTCCCGGTGACAGAAAAACGGAAAAAACCGTGAGCGTATGGCCGACAAAATTATGTACAGCAACGGCCTGTAAAGGCGTCTGAAGCGTCAGAGCTACTATGGATGGCACGTGGATTGCACACTTATTATCCTGTGTGTGTTGCTCTGCAGAAAACCTTGATGCGTCCGATAACTCAGGTACAGCTGCGTCACCCCCCCCCCCATAGTATTTGTCGCGCGGACAATGACTCGTCTGAGACGAGGAGAGCAACATCTCCCCGAGACTCGGACGAGTCGTCGTCCTCACGATAAAGAGACCATAGTAACGCAGCTGTATCTCAGCTATCGGACGCATCCGGGTTTCATGCAGAGAAACACACACACAGCAGAATAGGTGTGCAACAGCCGTTTCAGATCATCGACGGTGGCACGTAAACCACGACAGTTCCATTGTACAGGTGCAGCATACATAAGGAATTAAGGCGTCGCGGCGGCGGCTTTAGCTTTGGAACCTTCTCGTTTTGTGGAGGGGGGTTGGCATAGCAGCAGCAGGCGGGGCTGTATCCATACAGTCCGCATCCTCGAACGTGGAGAGCTCACCGAAGGAATTGGATAATTTGATGCTGCCACGGAGTCCGCACCACAGTCGAACTTATTCAGGAGCTTCTTAGGACCTTTGCGTTTAACCTTGGTGGACTTGGATACAGAAGTGAGAGTAGGCTTTGGCAGAGATGAAGTCCGAGTTGTAGAAGCCGCCCAGGTGGAAGGCTTTCTGCGCCGGTAACACATACGACGGGGTAAAGCTGAGCGTTGTAGCTGCGAGTAAGCGCCGCGTAAAATTCGCATGGTGGTGAAGGCGACAAGAGTTTTTTGGCGTCTGCGTACGACAGATGTTGTGTAACCTTCACTTGCTGTTCTTCTCTTCCTGCCACTTGGGGCACGAGCAAGAATATGCAGGTGGTCACCCTTGTAATTAAGGTAGCAAGTTTATGAAGGACAATCATCTTCGTGGGCAGGACGTCCACAACGTGGGCAAGTCGCAGCTCTACGGCACGAGGTCTATCTATGACTAAAACGCTTGCATTTGAAACAGCGTAGCGGATTGGGAACGTACGGCAGAATGGAACAGGCGATGTAACTAGTTTTGATGGATGTTGGTGAAACAGGCTTGTTCAAAGTCAAAATAACACGCTTCGTCGCCACAGTCTTGCCATCTCTGCGCATACACAAGCGACGGACTGCCGTAACACCTTGTTCGAAGAGCTCTGCAAGAAACTCCTCCACGGAGACAGGCAGAAGATCAACTTCTGAGATTACTCTTCGGGAGGTATTCAGAGATCCGTGCAGTGTTACAGTGATCGGCGGGTTGGCAAAAGATGTACTCGCCAAGAGAGAACGAGATTGTTGATGAGAAGCAGCTTCAACATACAAATCACCCGAACGTAATTTTTTGACAAATTTCGGTGTACCGGTTAAAGAATACAGACCCTTCGAAATGACGAAAGGTGACAATTTCGAGCATTCAGCGTCCGACGAATGGAAGATAAGAAATAAGGGTGCATCACAATCAGCGGGAGAAGAAACAGGGCATTCGGTTCGGGCCCGTTTTGAGGACCCACTCAGAGAAGAATTTAAAGTTTTGGTTTCTATAGTGAGGAGATATTTCGGCTCCCGACAGCCCCACCCACCACTGAGCACGCCAGAGCTAACCAGGAGCTATATCATCATCACTTGGTCGACAAAAAGACTAATCAAGCCAGACCGAAACGATCAGTTGACCCTAGCGGGGGAAGGGGGCGCAAAGGAACCCGCCGTCTAGCTGAAGCAGGGACCAAAGCTATGTATTGGGGACAGTACCTCGCCCCTCAATTACCAGGAACCCGATTTCAAGCCGCAAACGGTAAACGTGCAGCCACGTTGAGGGCAAAGGTGGAAGCCCTCTAAACGTAGGGAAAGCCGCGTGGACCGCTATCTCCGAAACGAAAACAAAATAGTGGGACACGTACGAGACAAACAGGACATAAACAAGAACATCAGCTAAATAGGCAGAAAAACGAAAAGGCGAACGGTGATCCCAAAACAACAAAATGCGAACAGAGGCGCAGAATCGGAACTAAAGCAAAGGTCTGTGCAAAGGGATAACACAAAAAGAAACAGGCAGGCAAATCAAGAACTAGAAGGTAAGACATGTGGCTCAGGCACCTCGAGGACGCCACGACCTTCCCCGTACTTACCAAAAAGGTAAGCCCCTGAGAGGAGCAGCGACCGTGGAAGAAGCCAATGAATTACCACATGGTAATACAAGATTTCCATCTGCTACCCATGTTGTGGATAGACCGTGTTCCACTGTACGACACGTGGCGCGTCGGGTTTTGCATTATTATCAGTACGATATTAAGCATGCTTACCAGAGTGGTGTATCACAACTAACATCACGAACAAACACTGATCGTATTTCAAGAGGGCAATCTTCACCACTTCGGATCCTTCATCGCTTTGAACTTTTCCAGCGGCGAGGCTTTGTTAAGAACGTCTGGCTAGTGTACCGTGTTGGGGCAGGGATTCGGCTTGTAGTTCAGGCTTCGGTTATTTCTAGAGAAAAACTGATATTTTTTCCCCCTGGCTAGCCCTTTCACTTTCGGTGGGTTGTTTGGGGTCCTGTCTTTTTCCCCCGCTTAGTGGTTTTTTTTTTAGGAGGAGCACTGTCCGCATCCCAGGAACTGTGTCCTGTTCTGATGGCTCTCTTAAGCCCAAGGTAGATATTTTAATTGTCCACTTACTCCTTAGCAGGGCCCTGCTATCCTAATAGCTGGCCAAGGCCCACTTTTAAACGCTACTTTTCTTATCTTCTTTGGTGGATCTTTGGACTCCACACGTAATCCATTACCCTTTACCTCTGAATCGCGGGCACACACCTGTAGACAAGTGCTACCCGAGAACCTTTTGTTGTGGGGGTGGGGGCTTTTAACCTTTATCACGATTTTTGTCTTTTTCTAGAACCACATCATTGATTACTTATTTATTTCCTCTCTTGTTACGTTCCCAATGTGACACATGGACAGTTAAAAAAATGTTAAGGTTTGCCACAAAATGATTATTTTAAACATTATCTATTAAGTACAAATACAAGGTAAAAGTCAGCCACAGGCAAAAGCCCACCATGGCTGACCACGACAAAAAAAAACATGAAATTGCAGATATTTTCCGTGGTCATATGCATAACCATTAGTATGAATTTGGGAACAGAGTTCGCTCTCGTCTCAACAACGAAAAATACACAAGAAATAAAGGAACCATAAGGAACAATTACATACAAAGAAAAATATACAAAATCACATCTAGCCATGAAACTCATAAAAAGCGGGGCTTTACCGTCGTCATATGCATAACATTAGCATATGGCCCACCCCCAATCCCTCTGCGGATCCACCGACCACTCCCAGTGCTCGAGACATTTAGGTTATAGTGTTTTCACTCTAAACCCGAACCTGCTCTCTCAAAAGGCCATCCACCCACCCACTGTAGGTCCCAACCCCCTATAAAACCCTAGACTTACCAATAAAACCTACCCACTTACTAGCCCGAAGCATCCTAACAACATATGGGGATAGCATAAATTAGGGAACAGAGTTCCGTAATTTGTGCTATCCCCAAATGTATCCCCAAAAGAACAGCACCCACAACTGATCAACAACCATCTTCAAAAACAACCTTACTTGCTATACTTTCCGTGGCTTCCGACCAAACTTTACTCCTGTTTTGCATCCTATAATAACATAACTCAACCTCAGTACTTATTCTGTGCGATATTACAAAACGACGACATGAAAATTTCCTTACAAGTTGCAAATACCTTTACGTCTTTCTAAAAAATTACTTACTTTTTGCATATGCGTTCTGTCTAGAATGTTCAATCTTTCCCCACAGAACTGCGATTTTTTTCATCAACTTTTTAATAAAAAAAAATTAATATTTGGATTCAACTCTTCCCCTTACTTTGCGCAGCCTTTCTCTTCCTGTTCCCCTTCCCCCTCATGCCATAAAATTTTAATACCATTCTGCAGCAAGTCGTCAAAAATGACTCACGAAGGCCAACTGGCAACAGCAGCTGGAACAAAGGTACCAACGCTGATCGATCATTCGCTGTGTTATCAAGGCCCATGCCTCAGCGGAGAAGTTGCAGTCTACACGAAGACGGTAGTGGGAAGTGTCGTCAGAGAACTTTCCAAGAGACATTATCGCACTTTCTCTGATGCATCACTCGAAAACGGCTTTGCATGAGCTCGCGAGCGAAACCAATACCTTGACGAAGACAACGGGGGAGGGATAGAAAAAGCAGAAAACAGCTAAGCGGGGAAATTAGGCAATTCTTTCCTCTTCGCAGCAAAGCAATGTAAAAGAACCAATAACCTTGTTTGCAAAGAGGGAGAACGTACAATCCTGTGAACGATTCACCGTTATCTCCGCACTCTAACTATCGTATACTTTGCTTACAGCGAAACAGCAAAAAACGCACTAATTAAGTACTTATTGCAACAGTGCCGAACTGTTTCCCAACAATACAGGAGAAAAAGTTTCCTGGATTTTCGTTACTAAACGACATAGGGTAAGGCGATTTAGAATGGTTGATCGCGTTTCCGTAGAGTGCGTGCTAAAATGTAGAATAAACAGCGAAAGGAATAACACAAGAGCGGACGGAAAAGGGGAAGAGGTGGGGTACAACTTCACACACACACACACACACACAAAGATGCCAACGGTTGTTAAATTTGTTTCGCTAAAGCTTATTTTAAGAAAATTCAAGACTTTCCGAAATTTTCCTATTTCTTGCAGCAGTTCCGATTAATTTTTAATTGAATAATTAACAGCTCGAATTAATTTCATTGAATTTTAACGATTTGTCGTATGAGGCGACTGACTAGATCTAGGGATGCTTGGGGGTAGTAAGGGGGTAAGTTTTACCGGTAAGACTTGGGTGTTAGGGGGGTTGAACCGTTTGGAGAGCAGGTTCGGGTTTAGATTTAACACTCCATAATCTAGATGTATCGAATGCGAGGAATGGTCGTGGGATCGCCAGAGCAAGCGGGGTGGGCTAAAACCACAGTCGCTACTTTACGAGTATTTACGAATCTTGAAACCTACTCTTTCCCGAATACCTTTGTGGTCACCAGGGGGCTATTGGGGACCAGGTTTGAAGGGTGGGGAGTGGAGCGTCAGCGACCTCGCGGCCTTCTAAAATGCGTAATATCAACGAGTTTCTTCAGAGACAGTAGCGTAGATATTTGTCAGATGAACTGACACGAGTTCGAATCCGGAGCAAGGAAAGTACGCTGTTTAACTAAAATTTGCATTACTCCGAACAAGTAGAAGAACCATAGTCGTATCTAAAGGAGTGATGAACATCTCTTGCGAAATAAAAATCCTGGTGCAGTATTACAATGCATAGGAGCTCGGGTTCTAATTCACTTAATGAATAAGCTGAAACAAAATTTATATTTTTCGAAGCGGGTATATATATTGTGCTTTCTTGGAATAAAGCGTTTCCTCTTCCCTTTGCTAAAGCAAAAAAAATTGTCGTTTTTGGAAACTTGGTGCACAAATAAAGAATTGACGTCGATTGGTTGTTCGGTTATTTGAAGTTTAATGGTACAAGGGCATGTAAAGACCATGCTGTGACAAACACAGAGTGATTACGGAGAACTATATGGCTCGGGCTCCTCGTAGACGTCATGCCACTCCCTGTACTCACGAAAAGGTGAGCCCGAGGGGTAATTGACGTCGAAGCTGTGGTTTGTTGGTTAATTAGAATATTATGGCATACAAGGGCGTGTGATGATCATGCTGTTGCAAACACAGGCTAATTACGAGGCACTAAATGACTCGGGTACGTCGGAGACCCGAGCTCCTGATCTCGATCCCCGCACTCAGCAAAATTGTGAGCCACTGAGGCGTTGAAGCTCTGGTGCTGCACCTATTGGAATGCGAGGAAACGGTTGCCAGGTACACGGGACTCGATGACTGCCGGCATCATAACATCAGATTCTACTCATTAAAACCCCCGAATGAATTTGTGAAGCCTCTGACTGTTAACGGCTTGCCAGATCAGAAAGACTGTCCATACAAGATTTCCACAATTGTACGTCAGCTGATGAAACAATCGAAAATGCATCATCATGGTTGGTTGATGGTGAAACGTGGAGGAGATTCTCCGTCTGTACTAGTAACGCTATCTGGTGACAACGGAATAGGAAATGCGCGCGAGAAGGGATAATCGTCAGTTCTGCGCATGCGCGAGGAGCAGCGACAAAGAACGTGGAGAATTACGTGGGAAAATAATGTCCACGAGTACGGAAGTAGACGGAAAAAAGAAGATCGAAAAGTCTGGAAGGCTTGCGTACTTTCCGTAACTTCGGGGGAATTCTCGAAGATTCCATAGGTCTTTAAAAGGAGTCGGACGTAAGTATTGGGGATTTTTCTAGTGAGGTGTCAGAGAGGTATTCGAATCGGTTAGCGTTGCAGGCGGTTTCAAAGGTTCGACGAATCGATTTCCGAGTGAAATTAAAGAGTGTCCGAGTGAAACGTTTTGAGGAGGGAGGTTTTTCAAGAAGGCGTTCCAAAAAAGCGATGCCCCGGGAGGATGGGGATGTGGGTACAGGCGATCTGTTTTGTTTGCTGTGCGAATATCTGAGGAGCTCTGATGTAATTCCGCGCTGATTTCGG
>JJRW01S0003682.1:49279-61207 GCA_001188405.1 Loxosceles reclusa
ATCTATCTATCTCTTTTTCTGATGAGGAAGGACATAACCATGTGCCTTAGTCCGTCTTTGGCGAAACTGGTCGCCTTCTGTTTCCAAAATTCCTTATCGACTTACTTTCATCAGAATGACTCAACAAAAGCAGACGAACGCCCTTTCCCTGTTTTTATTGCGAAAATTTGGGAACTCCTTCTCAGACTTCTCGTTTGCTAACATTTTAACACCGGAACAAGGTCCTCGCTCACGACTCCAAAAGGAGAAAAATCTCCCAGCGCCCACCTAGCGCTACTTCGGTCGAGTAAAATCTTAAAAGGGCTAAAATTTATGGATGGACTCTAAATTCCATTTTCGTCCTTCCCCGCGAAGACCCCATTCCTTCCGCACCCGTTGCCATAGAAACAAGCTTTGGGATCACATGCTCTAATCGTAGAAACTGTCTCCTATAATCCTAAACATTAATTTCTAGCGATGCACATCCTGTTTTACAGTGGGCGCATTTTACGCCCAAACCTCTCTCTCTCTTTTGGGAAGATTCTATCCGCTCGCCCTCCAGTCATTGCTATCCTTTCCCTCCCTCCCTGCCGCCCTCTCGGCCGAGTGACAGGAGGATTAAATATTACAAGTGGGGGTCTACTTTTCGGGTCTTAATGCTCTGTCTGCAGAGACTGCTACGATAAGCAGTGTGCGTGCGTGCATGTTTGTGTATGTGTGTGTGTGTATGCGCTGCTGTATTGGGAATGGAAGGGAAGGAGTAGGTAAAGCAGAAGGGGGGGAGGGGAGTTCGATTGGCGTGTTGGGTTTAACTATTTTGCAAGGGTTTGGGGTTAGGAACGGGCAAGCCCCGTAATTGGCATTCAAATCACGTAGGTAATCTTAGCGGCCGTCTTTCGTAGCAGGGGAGTGTCACGTCGTTTTTGAGTTTTTGGAATCCGCGTGCGGCTCATTGGCAAATTTACCCCCACAACGCACTCCATACAAACGCTTGTTTTGCGAATATTGTCATGTATGTTGGTTACCACTTATTGAAGTGTTTAATTTGGGCTAATTTCTTTGCTTACGATCGTGGTTGCGCCATCACCAGGCGGTAATGGAGAAAAATTTCCTTGTGTGTTTACCATGACTTTACAGAAATAAAATTAAATGCGAGATACATTCAATAAAATTGAATGAATGCAAGATAAATCACATCATTGTCCAATTTAGATGAACAATTGCTTTTAAATTAGAGCTAATCACTGTAATGCCCCCTCCTTCACAAAAGCCTTCAAAAATAAGCTTGTCGGATAAACGTCGGCATAGCTTAATCGGTAAAACGGTCACTTTAGATATGACAAATCCGTTGGTTCGAATCCCGGTGTCGACAAAGAGCAAGTTTTCTTTGCAAATGGCGCCTGAACAGGGACTCACACTATGGGCCAAGGACCCAACCGTTAGGTCCATCACTCGAGATCAGAAAGAACCCTGGCCTCTTTCTCAAGTGGGCGAAGGATGTCATGTCCCCCACTTGACTTCAAAAATAAGCTTGCCAGATAAACATCGGCGTAGCTTAATCGGTAAAGCGTTCACTCTAGAGATGGGAGATCCGTTAGTTCGAATCCCGGCGTCGACAAAGTGCAAGTTTTCTTTACATCACAACCAGCGAGACTGACGTTGTTATGCTACTTTAACTATTATAACTGTTAATGTCGTACAATCATTTGTGAAAAAAGAACATTAGGCACCGTGAAGAAGTTGTCCCTTTGCTGCAAAACTCGGCAGGCAGATATGTCTGACGCACATATAAAAACGGTTAGAGTTTTGACGTGATACTATGCACGGGCTGGCCATCAGAGGTCCTAACAGTTACCGTATAAACAAAAAAATTCTCGCAGTCTACCTATCAGTAGTTCTCCTGTTGTGGAGAGTTCTTTGATCACTGCATGTGCCATGAGAAGCAGACGAAGGCAATTCGGTTTGTTACTGAATTTGAGAGGGGCGGCATTACTGGATTGCGAGAAGCTGAATAATTCCACCGAGAAATTGGTCGGTACCTGATCCGACCGCCAGAAGGTTTTGGAAATAGTGAGAGGCGAGAGGGTTCAGGCGATTGGGCTTAGGGTGCCTTGATAGACCATCAGTAAAGAGGACCGCCTGAATCTGCGACAAGCACGGACACGTCCAACTGCTCCACTGTGTGCAATCCAGAGGCAGGTTGCGCCATCGTTCGGGATCCCTGCGTTTGTCAATGTTGTTTCCAGGTGCCTTGAAGGAGAACATTTGTTCGCACCGCGCCCAATACATGTGCTATCTTCGAGTCCGTTTGCAGTGGTTTCGTTCACGACGACACTGAAGTACCATAAAAGGGCTAAGAATGGTTTTTAACAACAAATCCCTGTTGAGTTTGCGCAGTGACAATGTCTGGAGGCTCCTCTGCCAAGCTCCTCAATCCTGCCTTTTCTGTCAGGCCTCACACGTCCCCACAGAAATGTTATAGTATTGGGAGTCATCGCGTAATACAGACAGTTTATCATAATCGTAATCCCTAGGACAATGGCAGCACATCGATATGTTCAGGACATCTTGCATCTACATGTGTTGCCCCTCATGCCGAATCCACTGTGTATGTGTGTGCAAATGTCGCCGATCCGAGCGTGACAGCTATGACTCCCGCATAACACTATATATCGACTGCACAGTGTGTGCCGTTTTCGTATGGCGTTGACCCAAAAGTCTGTATCCACCAGCCTAAGGCAAGCAGTATTACCGCGAGAACTATGATGAGATGACGTGTTGTTGTTGTTTCTTATTCCACTTGATCTAATACGATCTAGACCAAGTCCAGTAGATCGTTCGCCCAGAGTAAGTGTCGAACCAGCACAGGGTTTTCAAAAAGATCACTCTTCTCCAAACCCAAACAGGAGAGCAGATGGCCCGAAGAAGCTTGGTGGGAATTACACCTCAGGCACACAGGGAACTCCTTTTGTCCTTGAACGAATGTAAGGGTACGAGTATGTCCAGTAATGAGCCTGGTAATGGTGGTCTGCAATTTCCTATTGCCCTTCAGTTCCAGGGCAGCCCCAGGATGGTCCTGTTCGTACCAGTCATGAGTAGGTGGGATCCTCCATGTCTTGTTATTATCAGCTCTGACCTTCGAGAATATTTCACTAGACGTAAGTAGTCCACCATTTTCAGTTGTTTCAGCAGAGCCCTTTTTAGCCAATTCATCGGCCAAGTCGTTGAAGTGGAGTTCTACATGGGAGGGTATCCACTGTAGATGAATGTCATTATGTGAAGAGTAAATCTTTAGTTTGTTTACAATATCCATGCCGAGCCTGTCGTTAATGCTTCTCCATTTGCTTAAGTATTGAATGGAGCTCCTGCTGTCTGTGTAAATCCAGATGTCGCAAGTACTGTTAATCGAAATCATAAGACTCATAAGATGACGTAGAAGACTCATAGTGACATAGAAGACTCATAAGATGACAAGAAATCATAAGAATCATAAGATGACGTACATGACGCGTATGGAACAGAAATAGGTTTAAAGGCAATGCCATTTTTTTTAAATCCTTTTAAATTCGTAGGTGCCTTCCCTATTGATTTTTGCGCCATTGGCTTACTAAAGCGAAACATCAATAAAAAAAAAAACAATCCACAACGCATCGGACATTGCCAAGATGAGTGACCAAACTTGATCAGGCTGCGTTGAACAGAAGCCTTCTTCAATGGAAGCTCCAGTGTCGTGCGACAGCTCAGAAACACGACGATTATAAAGAACATGATGGATGGTGGAAAAGGGGTTTTATACCCTAAAACACAGGAGGGTTGAAAGACACTACCAAAAAGGATGAAACAGTCTCTTGTATGCCGCCTAGAAATTCATTATGATAAATGCAACGATCGAGCAAGTCAAAAACTAAATAACCAAACGACCAACATAAACTTTCGTGAAACAGTAAAGCCGTGTTTTAAACGAAGGTTTTCTTGTTTGAGCTTCACCTATTTCAGCCGAGTGCACTTTGATCCCAGGAACTGGAATACGCGGAAATGAAAGAATGAACGCTGTGTTAAATTTGTACATTCCTTTCAAAACAATGAATTACTTTCAGTCCATGGTGAATCTTGTTGCTGACGTTTTTTGTTGCCGACCGAGAAGCCTTTAACATCAAGTATTTTGACATCTTAGGCTGACTGTTAGGAATTTTAGTCTGCACTAATTACGTTACTTTAAGGACCGGCCTTGAACTGTAATATACAAATAACGCAGAGCCGAACGCATTGCCTGATCCCAAAACAAAGATTTAGGATCTGTAAGGATGAACATCATTTATTTCGTAATATAAGATTTAAAAACTCAACATACCTTCACCGCATTCTGTACAAAAAGCAAATGTGTACGATGTACAAGTCACCCTTTGTCGACGCCTGGATTCGAACCCCGAATCTTGCTAGATCTAACCCTCCTCCCCTCCCCCACACACAAAAGATTTCGTAAACAAGCTTCCCAAATGACCGTTGGCGTAATTTAAATGGAAAAGCTGTCTATCCGGAGATGACAGATCTGCAGGTTATGAATCCCATCTTCGACAAAAGGAGGTTTCTTTACAAATGGTACTATAGCAGGGATTCACACTAGTGGCCAAGAACCCAATCGTTAAGTCCACCACTCGAGGTCAAGTAGGTGCCCTGACCTCTCTCTATCTCTCTCTCTCTCTCAACGTGGGGAAGTATGTAAGGTTCTCCCCCACAAAAGACTTCAATAATAAGCTGCCCAGATGACCGTCGGCGTAGCTTAAATTGAAAAGCTGTCTCTCCGGTATGACATATCCATATGTTTGAATTCCGGCGTCGGCGGAAAGGAAGATTCTTTACAATATGTCAGTTCCCGAAAGATCGCTTTCTGAGGTAAACTAGGCCGACGACTGCAGGGGCAGCTGATAGACATTGATATTGACAGACAATAGACAATATATACGATAGATACTGATAATCAGCAACAGAGGCAGCTGATTATTAATGTCTATTGTGGGAGTAACCTTACATCGATCAGGGTTCGATCACATTTCAGTGCACTGACACATTGCTTGGATGTCCACATAATTTACATACTGTGATTTTAACAAAACATGGAGTTGACTGAGTCACTTATTAGAAATTTCACCTGTATGACTATAGACCTGGCTTTTAATCATTATTTAAATATATAAAAATTTCAACCATTTACGAAATTTTAGGGCCCTTAATTCTCGGTTTATAAGCTGGAGACCCGTGAGTTAATCCGGCTGTATAGACGATAGATCTCCGTCTGGGGCCAATAGGAAGCAGTAGCTCTCATTCTGAAGTGGATGCAGCCCCATAAGTGCAAATTATTATTATCCCAAGCTTCGATCGAAAGCTCGCGCCAGACGCATCCTTCTAAAGTTCTCAGACCTTCGTGATCCCATAGTTTTATGCAAATTCATTTTCTCCTCTCCCTCTTCTCTCTTCTCAGCAGGATGCTTCTCCCCCCTCCCCCATTTTCGTAAATTTGAAATTTAGGTGTACTGTGGGAACGCCGATTCTAAAATGAATTTTCTCTGCTGCTCCAAGATTTGAATTTGTTCATCAGTGACATCGTTAAGCGTAGCGGAGTATAATAGGTTGTTACGTTTCGAATTGCAAAATATAAATTTTTGGCTTACTTTGGACTTGTAATCAATTGTACAGGGGATGAATTTTGAATTCCGACGCGGTTACATTTTTGGCTGTCAACATAACTGGTATTATCTGATGCAGTAAAATATACCAGTACGACTTTTCAAAAGACCTGCTTATTTTTAGTGTTTCTTTTATCCTTTTTATGAACAGTTTAAACTAAAAATTTATCAAATAGTGCAATTAGTTATTGCTCCAAGAATTATTTTCAACATGAATTGGTGGCATAATTCGTTCAGTTCCGTCCAGCTGCCGCTCCTGGATTATTTGGCCGTGAATAGGTTGTGGCATTTTTTTTGTCTAGTTGTAAAGAACAGTATCCTTTTGTCGACGCCGGGATTCGAACCTACAGATCTATCTTTCCTGGAGAAACTCCATTTCCATTTAAGCTACGCCGACAGGTAACTGGCCAGCTTCTTATCGAAGTATTTTGTAGGGAGAACCTTACATCCTCCTTCACGTTGAAAGAGAGGTCAAGGTATCTACCTGACCTCAAGTGGTAGACCTAACAGTTGGGTCCTTGACTACTAGTGTGAATCCATAAGTAAGTTCGGGCGCCATTGTAAAGAGTCTTGCCCTCTGTCGACTCCGGGATTGAAACCAAAAATATGTCGTTGCCGGAAAGACTGGTTTTTCATTTAAGCTACGCCGACATTTATCTGGCAAACTTATTATCAGTTTTCTGTGGGAAAAGCCTCACATAGTCCGTCCACTTTGCAGATGATAGCATTACTTTCCCATTTCATTCCCGTCCTAAAAACAAACAAAAAAAAAGGGGTGGACATTAATTGTAATTGTCTAGGTTATTCCGCCGTTGATAATTGAAATTTTTCGCCCAGTTTATTCAGATAAATAGTATATTCTTTTAGATTTTCCACCCTTGGTTCTATGACATTATTAGAGAGCTAAATTCTCATTCCACTGCAGACTGATGACATAATTCGTTCCAAGTGTGTTCTCTCCCTGGATAAATGGTATTTTTGAACTTATTCATTCCGCTGTGGATAAATGAAATTATTCGTACAGTCTAGCCTCATCAAAACTAGATGATATTGAAATATTGTGGTTGGAGTATTTATTCTGCATCATCTTAACAGATATAAACCATTTTCAGAGACGGTGGAAAATACATAACGACATCTCTTCTTCCTCTCTTGAAGATTGCATCCTGTAATTCAGCATATTGCTTCAACTTTGAAAGCAACGTGTACACTCAAAGACCGGTTCATTAGGTGCATCATCCTGATAATGAGTTGGTCCACCTTTCTGATTTATGACGGCTCTTAACCTTGTAGGAACGGTTGCGGTGAGGTGTTGGACTCGGTCTAATAGGCAAACTCATCCATATTCGGAACAGGAGCTCTGCCAGTTCACTGTTGTTTCATTGTGGTGGATCTGCAGCACTCACTCTGCGTTCGAGCATATCCCATGCATTTTAGATGGAGGTTGCAGTCTGATTAATTATGTGGCCATGACAGTGTGCCGAACTCAGCATTGTCCTCATCTAACCATTCCGTGGTGATTCTGCCGCGATGGCAAGACTCATTGTCGTGCTAGAACACGATATTGTCACCTGGGAATATAAACAGCACTTACAAGTGTAGGTTGTCTGAAAATAGGTCTCTGTAACGTTGACCTTCAAAGTGTGAGGATCTGTAAACAGGGGACATAATCTATGCCAGGAAAAGCCCCAGACACTGTTTCGACTAGTTTTCTTCATGGTAGGCGCGAATCCTGCCATCCGCGTAATGTAGGAGTAATCGAGATTCATCGCTCCTATGTCATTTTACCATTGTGACAGGGTCCATAGAATGGCATTTTTGTGACCCGTTCTCTGCGATGTTGCCTTGTCAACGTGTGTACTCCGGTGGGTCGGTGGTTCTGGAAGCCCAAGCGTTGCACTGTACAGGACATGATGACAGTGGAAATCGGTTTCACAAATGTATTGATGGGTCAATTATGTATTGATGTCACAAATGTATTGATGGGTCAGTTGGCTTACGATTGAACAGTTTTTTTCTGTGACCAGTCGTGCCACCGCCAACTTTCTTTTGAGATAACCGAACAGTAGCTTACCGGTGTTTTTTCTTTCTTTTCCATGTCATTTCGTCATGTTTCTTAATCTCGTTTCCCTAAATTTTCTTCTTTTGCTGTAGAGGTAAATGAAGTGCTGGTTTTCTCCTTTTTTTTTCTACGTTATTGAGGGGTGGGGAGTGGTTAGTAGGATCATTACAACTTTTAATTTAAGAGGCAGTGTGGTTTGTCATCGAAAAAGCAAATTTTCGTACTGTTTCGACGTGTATTTAAATCTGTTTAAGCTCTATTAATTCCATAAAAATTATGTCGCCTAGCCAAAGTAAAAGCATCCATTTTTTGTCGGTAGTTCAATAAATCCATTAAAACAAAGCACTTTAATTTACCACGTTTTGTTTCTTTGATTCCAAGGAATATCCGCAAGAAGTATCCGCAGAATGCGGAAAAACAGCAAAAAAAAAAGGCCAGAAGAAGAAAATCTATTTCCTGACCTGCTGTTTTCATCTGGCCGAAATATTCTCTAGAATAAACCAGCAGCTGGAACTCTTGTTTCTGCTCTAAGCTGGATGATTTGCATATCATCGATTTTCAAGAATCGATTTCCCGTGCGAGGGACTCCACTCCGCGATCCTGCCGAGAGTTACGATTTAAAAGTTAAGACCCCACCACACCTTCCATTGTTTTTAATTCGGAATCACATTTCAGATGCATATTTTCGATTTTTTTTTATGCCTCGAGCTCAGTTTAATTAAATTTAAAGAAATGCATGATTTTAGAAAATAACCAAATCTACCGTGCGTATAAACGTTATGCAAATAATTATTGAATCGAATCGCTCACGAGTTAGTTCGTTCGTTTTCCTTCGATAAGAGGAATTAAAGAAATAAATCGCAATATTTTTGAAGCGATGTTGAAACTATTAACCGTCTTGAAATCTTCGACGGAAATACAAGGAAATAGAAATTCGGCTTCCTCATTTTTTTTTTTTTTTGTATAGTTTCATTGTACATCGATTCGGGAAATTGGCCTTTGCAAAGCTAATCTCTTAGAATACCAATGAAAACATGCATAGGAGAGCGTTGATGTTCTTATACGAGAGATTATTATTCACTAGTTTTTCGAATTTTCGAAGGTTGAAATGGGATGCTCCAATATGCGTGTTTACACTTGTAAAGACAGGTGCATAAAAAAAAAATTTCAAACGACTTTTGTGCAAAAGATCCAAACGTAAAATAATCATACATTTTGAAACTGTAATGTGGTTGACACTGAATCCATATTAGTTGAAGATAGTAAATCTAAATAAATGACTTTGTTCATCTCTTATTTAAGAATTGAATGTTTATGCGATACCTTGTGCGAATAAGCTAATGAATATCAATAAAAAAGTTGTTCTTTTTTTGATATTTATTAACTTATTTAAGTGTTGAATAACACTTATTTCCCGTAATTTACACTAAGTATTTTTAATTTTAAATGTATCGACAGCCCCCTCCTTCCTTTGTGGTTGGTCTTTGTTCCAAGATTTTACTATAAATGCAACAATGGACCAAAAAACAAGTTGAAAATTTTTTTTCGAATAATGCATCTGAGATAAACTTTAATAAAAAGTAAATTGTGCAAGGGTAGAAAAGAAAATTGTAAAGTTACAAGGCTATGGTTTAAATCCTGTAAAGTACATAGAATATTTATCGTACTTTAGATATTCAGCTTAGCAGTATCGCAGGAAAGTCCGGGAATTTTCACCAGGAACTCAGCATATTTCTGTAGCCCATACCTCTGGTGAAAACCATGAAGCACTGAAGCCGCTTAAGATGCCATAGATGGCTATGTCGGAGAATTATCCAAAACCTTCTTATCGGCACGTGAAACATGAGTTTCCACAAAATGTTATTTGGAATTCCTCAAAAGAAGCCCGAACCGTCTGAGGCATTCAACTTAGTTGTTGAACATATAGTCAGCTTTTAAGCAACCAGGAGATGTAGCGTCCAGCTAATGTTTAATTTTTCATTTTCTTTTCAACAGATGATTAATCCAATTATAGAGATGAGGTACTAAGCACAATAATTTACAACTGATAAAAAAAATACGCAGTTTCATTTACTCGATGTTAGCGAAACACTGCTGTTTGAACGTCTTAAATGGCATACAGAAAATGTCAGGGTGGAAAGAGAGTTCTAAAAATCACAACAGTGAAACAACGGTGGGAGGCAGAGCATTAGTTCGATGTACAGGTGTAACGAAAGTCATTGAATGTCTAGCAGACGATCTAGAGTATATTGGAATAAATGCGTTTCAAAATCTCTGCAACACTGAAGTTCCCACGTAGAATTTTATATAGAAACAGTGTAAAGAAAACTTGATTTTTGTTGACGCCGGAATTCAAACCTACGAATCTCCGGAGAGATCGCTTGTGCACTTAATCTACGTCAACTGGTATCTGGGCAGCTTATTATCGAAGTCCTTTGTAAGGGGAACCTTACATCCTTCTCCACGTTGAGAGAGAGGTCAGGACACCAACCTGACCTAGAGTGGTGGACCTAACGATTGGGTCCTTGGCCACTAGCGTGAGTCCCTGTTCAGTCGCCATTTTAAAGAAAACTTGCCGGGATTGGAACCTACGGATCTGTCATCTCCGGAGAGACCGCTTTTCAATTTAAGCTACGCCTACGGGTATCTGGGCAGCTGATTACCGAAATCTTTTGTGGGGGGAGAGGCCTTACAACAGTAAATGTAGAATAACTCGTCGACAGTCCAGAGTTGAAACTTTGAAATATAATCGACGTTGTAGTATGCTAACATCATGAAGGTAAATACCAGTGTGTAGTTGTTTCTTCTTAAGTGTGAAATAAATTATATAGAAATATGTTGCTCATATATCAGCTACCAATTTCATCCAAAATTCAATTGAGTAAAATTTAATAGGCATCAAAACTGCCATCAGCCTAATCGGTGAATGTTGCTCTGCCGGTATCTGCAATAAGACTTTCAATGGAGAACTTTGTGTACCATTTCAGTGAGTACGGGTTTCTCTTATTTAGTTAGTGTTTTACATTGTTGTTAAGCATAGCTAGAAGATTTGGTTGATATCAGCTTTTATGTCTATTAATCTTTAGTTAATTTAATTTTGGCTAAACAGTTAGCTGGTATCGGCAATACATTCTTTGCATTATTTACATTATTTCGCTCTTAAGAAGAAACAACTGAACATTAACTAGACGTCACGTCTTCTCTGGGTACCTAAAGCTGACTACATGTTCAACAGGGAACGAAATCAAGTACGTCGAGCAACTTGCATTTTTCCCTCCTCCCTGAATTCAAGGTTTGTAGAAACACATGTTCCCATCACCGGTAAGAACTTTCAGATAATTATCCGATACAGCCAAAAAATGCAACTTCAGTTTTGCCGTGGTTTCCTACCAAACATATAAGCCACAGGAAATGTTGAATTCTTAGTAACAGAGTTTAAGTATTACACTCTGCTTTATTTATTTAAATAAATAAATAAGTAAGCATCAATTTATTTATTTACTTCCGATATTTGAACGACACTATTGCATTTCGTGCTTAGGAAAAACCTGAAATCACACAGAGCCACGTCGGGAGAATAGGTAGCTTGCGTGTTGTGTTTGGCCAGGAATCTCTGCATCAACTGTGAAGAATGGGCGGCTGCGTTATCGTGGTGGAGCTGCCAATTGTCCGCAGCTCACAGGTCCGGTCGTTTGCTTCGCACAGTATCACGAAGGTGGCGCAGAACCTCTTGGTAGTACTCTTTGGTAATGGTTGCGCCGTGTGGTGTGTACTCTTGATGAACCACGCCACTGGAACCAAAGAAGACGGTCAGGATCTTTGAGGCGCTTATACTTTATACTTTATATATACTTTGAAGCACTTATACTTATACTTCATATGAGTGGTGCCCATTGCTTCATTCCCGAAGACCTGTTTAACCTTGCGGATCGTTCCCACTTGAGATTCGTTAAATTCTACACAAAGTTTGATGCAATAGCGTTGTTCAAGTTTTTCCGTCATTTTGTCACAAACGAAAATTCGATGGCGTTACCTTGCACTTCCCCACTAATCGGAGGTCTGCCGGCGACTGACAGCTTCTGCAGGAGGAAAATTCACGCATGCGCATTTGGATCGCTTACGTAAATGTACCAAATCACGTCTCCCAATCTTCATTTGTTTACGCAAAAATTAAGATCGGGTAGTTTTTGAACAAACCTCGTA
>JJRW01S0003686.1:40914-53026 GCA_001188405.1 Loxosceles reclusa
CATGCTGAAAGGGAAAGTATTTGGAACCATACAACCTTTTTAGAATTTTTACATGTCCAGCGAATAGAGTTTTTTTTTTGGCTATCCCTCTATCGTTTTTTCGTCTGGGAACTGTGGCTGAAAGAAGGTGGCCGCTTGATCCCCATGGGCCTAGGTAAAGGCTGTAGGTGGCAGGTTCAAGGATTACGTTTGGCTCAAGGCATCATCGCACTGCCGGGCATACATCGTTTTAGACGACTGTGGTATTTTTCCCCTGCTGTTTGTCTACTGTTGGGGGTTCATCATCGTAAGCTGTTTTGGTGGTAGACGGAAGCAAGGTACCACTTGACGATGGCACATCTAAATATTTGTACTCTACCTTCTTTGTGCATTTAGATGATTGCGTCGTTGTTGTGTTCTTGCGTTTTCTCTCACCCCAGAAACGAGCAGAAGGTGTTCCATAATATAAATCTGGACGGACAAAATGTTCGTTTCTAGCGGAGGGAGAAACATTTGTTAATGTGGACGGTCTTCAAGTGTAAAATTCCTACCTGTGCACAGATATTTTTAAATAAATGTCTTACGAAAACACTGCCATTATCTGTAACAATAGATTTATGTATACCATGTCGACTAAATGCATCTCTTAGTAATGCATTAGCTATCTCGGTCGAGTTTGTAATTTTAAGTAAGGAATATTTCTACCCACTTACTAAATACGTCTAAAGCAACTAATATAAATCTATTTCCGGCATCGGAGACTTGATATGATCCGTGTATATATCTTTGGATAACTTTTCAAAGGTATTTGGTTTAATATTAGGAATATTCATCTTTCCATACTTAAACGCATTATCATGTTTTATCCTTTGGCAAACATCGCACATCCGGACGTAGTTAGAAATTACATGCTCTAGGAACTCTTGGCTCGTTTTATACTACGCCTAAGACATGGATGGCACATAAGAGCATTGTGGTGAACCTCTTGCGAAAAGGTAGGTATGAGACACTGCGGAAGTACCACAAGATTTCATTATATTTCTCTGTGGCACAAAAGGTGCGATTGCCCTGCGAAGACATGAGTTCTACGTCTTTACAATTGGATGTTTTGGCTGAAACACTTTTGAAATTTTGCTTTTTCTCCTGGAGTTAATACGTTAACTCTATCCTCCTTTCTATGTTGTCATCTAGAACTTCAATTTCTGATTTTGGTTCTTCAAAGCACTGTTTTACGTCATCGACATTTATTTTTCTAGATCAGTTAACGGTTTAACATCACTTTTTTCTGGCTTAATTTTCTCATCGCACGATTTTACTAATTCATGTAAATGATCAGGTCTTGCAAAATATAATTTTAGATTTTCAACGTTTGAAGTATAATCTTTGTTGGTTTCTTTATGTTTCAATTTAAATGTTTTGTTTCTTTTATATCTAATACAACATATGGTCCACCCCAGGCTGGTGCGAACGTTTTTGTAAATTTTTCTGTAGCGTCGAACAAAAAGTGAATTCTCAAAAGAACTAAATAAATCTCCAACAGCAATGTTTGGAACTCTACGTTTTCTGTCAAAATTTTTTTGTTTGTGTTCTGATTTTTCTTAAGTTTCAAGGCCGATTTTTCGACTAACTCCGAGATTTCCTGAAAACTTTCAGGTTCGTAGTCGTTATCATTTTCGGGATTCGTTAAGTGATCCCAAGGTGACATTATCTTTCTACCCAGAAATAATTCAGTTGGAGTGCGGCCGATAGAAATATTTTCTAACGTTCATAAAGAATGGCCATAGAATGGAAGATAGAAATCCCACATTGCGTGGTTACTACTATTGCACGTAGCTATCATTTTCACTATCGTGAGATTGTATCTTTCAACATCATTTGAAGCAGGGTGATAAGGAGTGGCCTTCAAGTGTAAAATTCCTACGTGTGCACAGATATTTTTAGATAGCTTAGGAAAACACTGCCATTATCTGTAACAATAGATTTTGTATACCATGTCGACTAAATGCATCTCTGAGTAATGCATTAGCTATCTCGGTCGAGTTTGTAATTTTAAGTAGGAATATTTCTACCCACTTAGTAAATACGTCTAAAGCAACTAATATAAATCTATTTCCGGCATCGGAGACTTGATATGATCCGTGTATATATCTATGGATAGCTTTTCAAAGGTATTTGGATATATTAGGAATATTCATCTTTCCATACTTAAAGGCATTATCATGTTTTATCCTTTGGCATACATTGCACATACGGACGTAGTTAGAAATTACGTGCTCTAAACTAGGAACACTTGGCTCGTTTTATACTACGCCTAAGACATGGACGGCACATAAGAGCCTTGTAGTGAACCTCTTGCTTAAAGATAGGTATGAGACACTGGGGAAGTACCACACGATAAGGAGCATATTTATATTTGTGATAGTACATAACTCGATCAATCAGAAAACGTTTTACCTTTTCATTACAAAATTTTACGATTCGGAATTGGTGTACATTCCATCTTTGCCATCAGTTTATACATATCACTCTTTTCTGGATCATTAATTTGAGCTTCACTTATATTATCTTTGGATGATATTTCATATATGTATAAAACATTTAGCAGTTTCTCGTCCACTTCCTCTGTTGCAGATTTGTCAGCGGTTTTTGATAGTGGGTGTCGCGACACGGCGTCAAGTAACTGATTTTTCAGCCGAGGGCGGTGCTCAAATTCAACATCTTGTAACGCAAACAGCACCTTAAATGGGGTTTGTTAAGAGTTTTTGCGGTATGTAAGTATGTGAGTGCAGCATGATCGGCAAAAACTTTTATCTCCAGGTAATTCAAATGAACTATAAGTTTACCTAGAGACCAAACTACTACTAAGCACTCTAGCTCTGTGGCTGTGTAGGTTTTTCGGCTGGCGTCAAGCAGCGACTGAGATAACATACAGGGTGTTCCTCTTGTACTAGACAATCTGACAATCCTGACGCAGACGCATCTGTACAGTTGAGAATGTACATCATCTTTGGCAGTCTGAAAACGGGACTCGGAGCTAATTTCTCCTTTAATATTTCAAATGCATTCTGGTGAACTTCTCTCCATATCCACTTTTTTTTACTGACGTTAACTGAAAAAGCGGTACAGCGACAATAGCGTAATCGTTAATAAAAAGGCTGAACCATCCCACGGCTCCGAGGAAAGAACGAACTTCCTTTGAATTTCTGGGAGCGGGATACTACAATATAGCGTTTACTTTTTCTGAGTTCGTTTCAATTCCCTCAGCAGATATCTTGTATCAAGATAAACAAGCTCTTCCGACACAGAATAACACTTTTGAAAGTTCAAAGTAAGACCAGCCTTTAAAATCAACTCAAGTACGTTTCGAACATCTTCAACATGTTCCTCAAAATTGTCACTAAAATTGTAATGTTATCTAAATAGACCAAAACAGCATCTTCTAAGGACAGGTTGTAAGACAATGTCCATCAGTTGCTGGAATATATTCACTGCCGAACTAATTCCGAACGGAAGACGATGAAAGAAAAATGACCCTGCACACAAAACTGCGCTGCACACAAAACTGGTTTTCTCTGTGTCTTTTTCGACAATGGTGGCTTGATGTTAGCCAAAATTTAAATCACATCGGGTCGAAAACTTTGTGGACTTCAATTAACTCAAAATATCAGAAATTTTTGGTAATGAGTATTGCGGTGGGCGAATAGACTTGTTAACCCTTCTATAGTTTATTGCCATCCGCCATTCACCTGTCTTCTTCGGAACTAACACGACTGGTAAAGACCAAGGGCTCTGAGATGGACGGAGGATTCAAATTTCAAGCAGTTCGTTGACCTTCCTTTCGATTTCTGCTCTTTTTATGTCATTATCGAGATAGGGTCTCGAAGTTACTGGGGTATCGTTACCAATATTAATACTCACAGACATAACATTAGTACAGCCGGAGTTCCCGGTAAACAAATGTTTAAAATCATTCAACGACGCATAAATATTTGAACTTCACATTCAGGCATATGTGCCAACTCAACATGAACGTTGGCAATCATTTACTTCTGGCACATCTATACTAATCATTTTATCAGCAAAATGCAATTTCACTTCGAAGTTTGAAATAAAATCAACACCAAGTAATACAGGAACTTGTAAATTTTCAACAACTAAAATTTCATAATCTTCACTAAATTGGTTTAGTTTGACTTTCAACGTAACCAGACCAACTATGTGACACACTGTACCTACTGCTGTACCTACTGCAAATACCAAAATTTACATTATGTGACACATCAACATAAGACAAATATTTCTCATAAAAAGCAGAGGAGACAATACTTTTGTGAGCTCCTTGTATCAAGAACAGCCTGAAGATAAACATCATTAAGCAATATTCCAGTTTTTAACAAATCAGGAATTTCGACATGAATCGTCAAATTTACTTGTTTAGTGGCGTTTGTTTAGCGACAGAGAAAATCTTGTGGTTTTACGACCATGCGATGAACTTTTGAAAATTTCAATTTCCATTTTGGAAATTTTTGCCTTGGTTACGGGAGATTTTCCCTTGATTTTGGGAATTTTTAACGACAGAATTATGTTTCTGAAACAAATACTTTTGTTTAGGAACAGTTTCATCAGTTTTGTGAGGAAATTTTGATTTTCTTCCTCGTACTCACACATATTTGGCTGCCCTCCAGCAAAAATTGTGAAAGTGCCGTTCTACGGCCACTTTCTTTTAACTTATCTCACCGTCTACTGACATATAAATTAACGGTTTGGATGAGCTCATGTATAGTTTGCGTGTTTCTAGTTTCAAGGAACTCTCTTTAATTTATTTGTAACTGTAGCAGTACCACATCAATAACTTCTAAGTCATGAGAATTAAGTTCTTATCTTTTATATAGTTCGATTGATCTTAAAAAAAAATGACACAGGCTCATCATTATGACTTTGAGAATGAGAGAAAAGTTCTCGCAAGAACTCAGTTTGAGTTTAAATTCAGGATACATCGATAACAAAAGCTCTGAAAATGAATCAAAAGAAGTCAAATTTTCTGGAGTCATGTAAGGAACACGAATTTCCTTATACCAGCTCTGCGTTGTACCACGCAGACAAAACTCGGCTATGCTGACTTGCTGTGACGGTGCAACAACATATAAAAGGAATCCGTTAAACGTAATCTGAAGAAAAACTAAAGGAACAGCTACTTGCTGTTGAATAACTAGTTGTACGGGAACCTGAGCTCGTCTCTGAATATCGAGTTCTCGTCTCAATTCTTCATTGTCACGCATAACTGTTTGAAGCTCGATTTGCAAATTTGCCAACTGCTGTTGCAATGCAATTAAGACAGCTGAACTGTCAGACATTACTGGCACATTTGTTTCCATTTGAGCTGAAAAGTCAAAAACTCGTGTAGACAGAATTGATGGAAAACCTTCAAATGCTGGGCCCCCAAATGGACTGGAAACATCAGAGTTCATTTGCAGCTGGGCGCAAAGTATAATGCCTTGGTTAGAAGCACTGGCTATTTAAGCATGAAACGTGGGCATCACCTCTGAAGTTATATTAAAAGTCTGAACACCTTCAGTGTCAGAAAGTAAGTTTTCTGATGCTCGAATAGACTTCGACTTACAAGAGCGTTTAGCAGACACAATTTCAAACTATTTTCAAATCCAAATTCATAAGGGATTTACCCAACACAATAAATAATCAATTCCAAAGTAAATATTTTAATGAACTAAAGATTTTTTTTTACCGAACTGCTAATGAGATAATAGAAACAAAGTAAAATGTAAAGCAACTATTTATTTTAGCTCACGAACGATACAAGAAAATAATCAAACTTAAGTGCTAATTCGCACTTTAAATCAGTATTCAATAACTTCAAAAACACCTTTCAAATTTCAAGCCAAAAGTTACATGAAGTACTAAATGTACTTAAGTCACCTTAATACTCACGAAATTTATAAGTTTCTTTTGAAACCACTTTTAAATCTTAAGTAGTAAATTTAATTGCCTTTTTAAATGGCTTAATAACTTTAATTGCCTATCTGATCAAAGATCCAATATTTTTAGAACATAAAACCAACTTATTTAACAAATCTTCCTTCCAAATGTAAAAAATGTAAATGTAACAAAACTTCCTTCCAAATGTAATTTTTAAGAACACAAGATTTCTAAAAGGCAATCGTGTATACGTAACATAAAAGTTTACGATTCTACTGAAAATCCAAGTGCACTGAATACAGGTGTATTGTCGACGCTAAGTACTCGAACGGCGTGAAATAAAAATGCCAGAGCCGTTAAGCAATCTCTGCACGTAGAAAATCAGAACAACGTGACTCAGCAAATATGAGCTGCGATAGTGATAACAAATTCGTGAGCTTATTCACTCTTATATACGTTGCATGGCAACCGTCATCTGATGTTGCGTCCCCTATCTTATCTGTTCTTGTCCCAGTGAGGGCGTTGTAAGAAAAGTTAATTTGTTTCGCTCGAGGTTAGTAAACGTTAAATAGGGAAGGGAAAGGTTATAGTCATTACAACCTAAAATTAGCGACGTACAGGATGTACATTCTAATGACTGCTAATACAAAACCGTAACCAAATAACCCTAACACTAAAATTGCATACGCCTCCACGCGAGAATTTAGCTGTTAGGGGGGAAGCCACGAAATAAGGTAGTTCAGTGAAAGGCAAACCTGTTGAGTAGCAGAAAAAGTTTTCTTCTGACTGGCAGTTACCCTCTGTTCGATAGGAAATAACTACGCTTGTGTGAAGCGACTCAAGTCTTAACAAGGAACTTCAACCAGATTGAATGAAGTTATAAGCACGGAAGTTGCGCTATCAGAAATGACTAAATTCCTGCAGTTTGAATACTGTCTGATCGTGTGAACTTCATAAAGAGATAAGTACTAAATTTGACTAAGTCTGAGAAGGCCAGTATTTTTGACAATTTAGTAGTTTCCAAAATTAGAAACTTGAAAGTGTTTAGAGTGTGCATAGGTTGAAAATTACTTAGAATCTTATGTCATTCAAACAGTTGTCCATGCTTATTTATATATTTTCTGTTATTAAAAAGTGAAAAACAGCACTATTATCAACGGAAGTTTCCCTCGGCTTGTAAACGTTAAGTACTCTAATAAAATTTAGTTGCTTTCCTTTGAATTTTTTTTTATACTTTTGAGCTAAGAAGTTTAAATTATTTTATTTCTTGAAAATTCAGTTTATTTGGATACGGTTCCATTTGCTGAATTTACTATTATTCAGTGTGTTTTGCACAAATTATTGGTAATTGCGTATGTTTGCAATTATGAATGTCAAGCAATCGTGCCGCGCATAGGGCATGAAAATTTAGACATTTATTTATCGGTAAGTTGGTTGTAAAAATGTGATGCCTGTATCCACTGATACTGGTGACGTGTCGCCCATTGATACTGTAATGTCTCGTCCTTACACAGTGGGTGGTTTAAAATGAGCAGAAATAGGGCGTGAAGTAAGTGGAGTTGGGTATTATCTGAACGTCACAGAGTATTTGGTCTTCTAAGTTATTTTGTCACTAAAGAAAACTGGAGACTGGCGCATGCCAATCGATTATAGAAGGCAAATAAATTCGTCGACCTCAGTATGCGTTACCAAACTTTTCGCATATTTTACGGAATTTAAAATCAACCAAATGTTTAACAGCGTGAAATTTGAAGTCTGGCTAATATCAGGTTCCCATAGTTCAGAGGTACATACATTTGTATGTGACATAGAAGTATTTGCTTTTTGTCGTATTTCATATGGAATTTCCTCCGTGTGTTTAAACCAGGCTCTCTGCGCGTGTTTAAACCAATTTTGAGAAAGTGCTGTCTTGTTTATTTGGACGATATCATTATCTTTAGTTATTCGTTTGATGATAATGTTAGATATGTTCAAATGGCATTAGATTTGATTTTTAATGCTGAATTAAACTTAAATGTAAAGAAATGCAATTTTGCTTCTGAGTATATTTTGGCTATACAAGTTTTACCAGAGGCATTGCAACCAATTCAAAAAAAAGGTTGATGCAAATTTGAAATACCCTGCGGCCCCAAAATGTTCGAGGAAGAACGTTTATTTTTAGGTACAGTCAGCTGGATGGGAATATTAATTTCTGGGTATGCCAGATTAGCAGAGCCTTTGTTTCAGTTAACGTCTGTCTCCGAAAGTGGATGGCAGTGGACTGATGCAAACAACAGACTTTCGAATTATTCAAACAAAAATAAATTACAAGTCCTGCATTACAGACTCTAAAAGACGATGTACTATTTGAGTTGCTTCAAATTTATCTGGTTGTGTGTTGCAAGAACGTCATGCTATTTGTTATGTTAGTCGAGCGTTATAGGATGCTGAAAAGAATTATACTACAATCGAATTAGAGTGTTTAGCGGTCGCTAAAATTGTAAGGGCTTTGGACAAATTTAGAGTGTATTTGAATCATTTTCCAGATAATGATTTCATGGATCGTGCTGATTTGACACACTTACACTCTGCCAAAATATTGAACACTTACGATGGTATTTACGAGGTATATATTCATCACATACGTGGTCCCAAAGCCAGTTGCTTGACGCGTTATTTCGACATTCATTACCATGTGTAAGTGATAAGTCTTTTACCGAGAAAGTGGATGAAAAAATTTTAAATGTTCTGTACATACGTATACGAGATTTCATCTAAAAACTACATTCGCGATGCACAATTAAATGACCGAGAATGTGGAGGTATATAGAGGTTCGTTGAGAAAATGGAAGATACCGAGATTAAGAATAGTAAAGAATTAGAAGGAAAGTCTAAGCCTTTCCGTCTTACTGACAATGTATTATACTATCAAAAAAATCATGGTGCACCATATTGTTTTGTGTTACCCAAAGTTCTGCTACCTATTTTCTTACAAGAACTGCATGCGAATATTTTGATTGCTAATCCTGGGATTCCGCGTTTTCTTAAACGCGCCAAAGAGCTTCAGTTTATTTTCCAAATCGTGCGCGTATTTTCACTCAGGTCCGCTAATTCGGCCGAAAATGCAGATATATTTGTTAGACACTCATTTACTAGTATGCAGTGTTTCTATAAAAAAAATTTAGTCACTGATAATGGTAGTTTTTAGTGGTAATTTTTTTACACGATTTGTCAGGTGGTTGGTATCTCTCACATTGAGACAACTCTGAATCACCCGCCTTCGAACTAGGTTGAGTGATAGAATAGTTCAATAGTAAAGATGTGATTTCGTCTTATATTTCTTTAAACCACGCTCAATGCGGCACAAAAATCTTCCACTTTTCGCTCGTGCCATATGCACGCCCTAAACTTAATCCATTAGTTGTTCACCAGCTGAATTATTTTCCTGTCGAAAAATACTTTAATTTTGGGATAGATTAGTTAGTCCTGAATCATCTTCAGAATTTGGAGTTCAAGGGTATAAAATGAAATATCTGATTTAATTCTGAAATTTTCTTTAAAATTGCGTAAGTCGCAAAGAGGCAAATAAGTGTTATTTTATCGTAAACGTTGAGTTCCAAATATTTTAGTGGGTGATTTCGTGTCACTTAGAACACATTTCCTGTCAGATGCAACGAAAAATTATCTAAGAAATTTGTGTCTTTATGAGATATCCCTTATTGGGTAATACATACCAAAGACTCTACGGTGTCTTTAGTTCATATCAAAACTGATGAATTTTGTGTACAACACATGTCAAAATGTTAAGCTGTATTATTAGAGACGAGAAAATGTTGATCAATTTTTATATTCCTTTGATTCCAATGTCACCAGTAAACATAAAGTTATAAATGATCAAAACTTAACCTACTGAACCTCAACCTAACAAAGTTAGTTCGATTGATGTTCCTGACCTAGTAGATCAATTTTATCAGATTGTTCTTGTTCTACTAGGGGTCAGGAACATCAATCGAACTAACTTTGTTAGGCTGAGGTTCAACATAAAGTTGTAAATGATCAAAACTTACCCTGTTGAACGTCAGCCTAACAAAGTTAGTTCGATTGATGTTCCTGACCTAGTAGAACAATCTGATAAAATTGATATAGAAAGTACAGTTCGTAAGAAGCTCAGAGTTGCTTCGGACTCTTTAAGTGATGAACAGAGCCCAATTAAATGAAGTCTGAGGACCCATCGTGTAATCCCTACTTCTGCATGTGAACACAAAAGTCAAACATCTTTGCTTAATATAGTTCCTTCTACTTCTATGCGTATAGTTCCGTTCAAGAAAGTCGATCAATATTACGCCACTCTGCCTGCCAATTCTTGGGGAGCACGTAAAAGAAAAGTGACATCCTGGACTCGTGTAACGAAAAAAAAATTTGAAGCTACAAGTCTCGTTGATCACATTCCTTGTGTTTCTACTGAATCCTCACCACCCGTTGCGCGGAAACGACCGATAGAAGTAATAGCCGATCGACATGTAAAGTTCCTCCGTTTTCACCCTCCTGTAAGAACCTGGCGACATTTGGATTCCTACGCTATGTGTTAGATGCAAAAGGAACTATTTCTTCCTATGTTCAACCTAATTCAATGCCGACTCTGATGCAAACAAATCGTGCACATCCGTTTAGCCAAAGTGAGCGGTCCTAATGACGTCTGACTGAATCTACTTCGAGAAGTAATGAACACAAAAGTTTGTATAATCCGATATTTCCCTTCCAGGTAGATAAGACGCAGAAAAACAGCGGGAATCCGAGAGAAAGTGACTAAACTAAGGCTATTTCAGTTTTCAATATTTTTTAAATATTTTAATATTTTTTAACTCTAACATGATTACAATTTTTTTGGTTTCGTCAACATCCCTGGAACATAAACTGGGTTTGTGAATAAATGTCACAGTGTATACTTGTTTCAGTTCACATGTTGGCAATCTGTCCAGTTTTTCTTATAGACGCTGACCAAATACTTTGAAGCAAGATACGCCGGAATCAAATTTCCAAACAGAAGGAAGTTACTATATTACCGATGACCATAGTTTAATACTTCTACCTGCTGATGAAAACTGGGAGTTTCCTATACAGATGTTCTGGACACTATTCCTTATAGTATATATGCTCGTGTTCCCATTAGGTATCAATTCGGAGGCCGGGAGACGTGATTCAACCACTGTTTTAGTGTTGACGGCGAAGACCTCAGGAGTTCCATCTTCTCTGAGTCTGTGGCAGACGAAGAGTTCCCAACGTTTGAATAAACACTTCGCCCGTTAGTCCGTCAAAGGCTTTACGTCTTGGACCTTAAGACGTAATGTTCTCTGCTATTTTTTTACTCCTGTGTTTCACAAAATGACGTGCAGTGCTTCTGTTTTGAACAGTCAAAATTCCACATTTCATGAACTTTTGCCAAAAAGCTCTTTAGTGACTTGACGTATTTAATACAAGTATAAAGTTACCAAACGTCTTACATGAAGTATCAGTAATGTTAGTTAAAATGTGATATGTAGTTATCGATTGTACACTTTTGTACTGACGTTATAAATGATTCATTTTTTTTTCTTCAAATTTTAACATGTGCTGTCTCAGCACAAAAATGAAAAGCATGTTAAGGTTACACTTGAACCGAAGGATGTTTTTCTTTTCGCACTTGAGGTAAAAGGTTAGGCGCAACGATAAGTTGTTCTCTCTTTTGCAAACTAAATGGCAACTACGTCGAGTCGGTCTATGTTAAAATTATTTCTCGTGAGGACGGATGTAACGTTTATTAATCTTCTCCAACTAACCTTTAACATTGCCATAAAAATAGGGAAAGACTAACATGTCCAAACACCTAGGAGAGAAAGAATCAGAGTTATAAACAATGCCACGTCATATGACTGATACATCAGCTTTATAAACTGTTATGTTCTTTTCGTTCGCTAGAAAGAGAACTTCTCTCCTTATTCGAAGCGGTGTTGCTGTATAAAATAAGTCGAGCCTTAAATAAGGTCTTGTTTGAAGCAGTGACTTAAGTACACAGAAGTGCCCAATTGACGAGTCCTGAATGGACAGAACTTGTTAAAGTATTTTTACTGACGAAGTAGCCAAACTCTCAAATTAAAGATTATCTCAGGGATAGATGTGGTTCAATCTTTTCTGATAAGTAAAACGTATATTGAGTTAAACAGAAAAAGGCATTGGATAAAGT
>JJRW01S0003698.1:68123-79732 GCA_001188405.1 Loxosceles reclusa
AAAGACTGAATTTACAGAAAATCATACACGATAAAATAGGGCAAGATGGTACTTCTGTTAATTTTGTTTTTAACTAGGTAAACGTAGGTATGCAAAACCAAACAGGCCCTTTTTCATAACTGTGTTATATAACCGGAAGAGATCTGTCGCTTTCGTAAAGAAAACGTGAGGACACAGTATAGATGTAGCGAAACGGACTATATTCGTCGAAGTAGGCACCATTGCAATGCCCCCTCCAACGAAAGAAGCTGCCTAAATACTTGTCGGCGTAGATTAACCGGTAAAGCGATCACTCTAGAGAAGACAGATCCGTCGGTTCGAATCCCGGCGTCGACGAAAGAGCTATTTCTTTACAAGGTATAAAATGTCCGGTCTTGAGAGGCGAAAAATTGCGCTACCTCTGTTTTGATCACCTCATCCTTACAGAACCGTCTCGTTTACGTGTGATGGTCCAGCGTGTCTTCCCCAGTGATAATCACATGGGGAGACATATGGTGAATAAAGGAAATGTGGCAGCAGCTCCCATTCTATAGTGACAATCGTATTATCAACAACTTCTGCTGTGTGAGTTTGCATTGTCCTGAAAGATCCGCAGCTTTTTTTTTTCCTGTTCACTAGTGCTGACTGTTTCTCACGCAAGGAAACTTGCGCACATTGAAGTTCTTGAGTGTAAACGACAGTACACAGGCTTGGCTGTGGGGGTGGAACTCGTAAGACATAATGCCAGCTCCGATATGACCACACACACGCGCGGAACTTCTTTGCAAGGAGTAGAGCCTTTACGGGAAAGGAATCCATCGTTGAAGACCAATGATATGAACGCTTGTGGCGGATGTATTGGATCCATTTCTCACCTCACGTCGGCTGGTAATCCAGAAACGGTTTATTGTTCTAACGGGGAAGGATTTATGAACTGATGGATAGCTTTTGAGGTTTATTGCATCCCGTCAGTTCGTGTGAGACCTATTTACTGACCTTCCACACCCTCCGAAGTTCGTCTAAGTGCGTCAGAGTTAGTGGAACGTGGACACGTGAAACATATGGGTAAGTACCAGACAAGTTACAAAAGTCGATGACACTTTTTAAATCAGCGTCAGTCACTGTTGGCCTTCTCGATCGCGGAACATGTTTCAGGTATTCGTCATCGAAACAAAATTTGTTGCGCTACCTTCGTGCAATACTTGTTGTTACCACATCCTTCCTAAATGCCTCGCGTAATTCAACTCATACCTTAGCGATGTTTGTGCCGAACTTGTACTCGTATGAGAAACACTCTTGAATGATGTTACTTGTAACGCACATTGCTAGAATGCTATCCGCATACGAAACACACCGAACTTTATGAAACTTTCTGTGGAGTGCGCCTTATACATATGACCTGTCTAAAAGTACCTCACCTATTCTTACGCAAATTCATGCACCTTATCGCCCCACAAAGTGACAGAAATTTACTGGCTATCTGATACTACATAGAAGATTTTCAAATTTATTTTATTTCAAGATAAAACGAAACATCTCACGTTCTGGAAAAATATCAAGCTTTAATTCAAAATAATTTACTGCACGTCAAATAACACTCAATACCTCCCCGTAGAAAGTTGTTCCAGGCTCTCTGTTTTCGCTCTTGTTTTCCTTTTAACAGTATTTCAGGAAACATGATTGATTCCGACTTTCAAGATTTGAACATGTTAGTATAAATCCTGGTGGGATACACTATTGAAATTTATACACGGTGTTTGTAAGCTGTTTCAGCAGAATATAAGAGGGGTGATAGTACCCATCAAGATGAACAATATTTACAATGGAATCTAGAGCCACATTCTATTCAGAATATTAGAAAAGCGTAACAGAGCCAAACACGTCTAACAAGCAGAAGGCGTCACTTCTGGCGTCAATTCGGTCCTGACGAAGACGTAATTCGTGTATAGAACATTACCGTCAAGTATTTCCTGTGTGCTAAATGTCCAGTGAAATGAAGCAGCATTGGCAGTTGCAGTTGATTGGCTCATCAAGGTTCAAATGAAAGTAAGCCGAAGCACGCTTTGTTCTTTAAAAGGGTCTCGTCCACGATTCGTCGGTATGAACTGTGCAACAACACCCTTGTAACCAACAATGCCACTTTAGGTATCTACGTTGATTTTTTCCTTGTTCTGCATCGGATTGTGCAACATATGATTTCGTTCATTCTCTTGTTTCACTGTTGGAAGTTCAACGTGGGTATTCAACTTTACGCTTTGTAAGGTTCTCCCCACAAAAGACTGCAGTAATAAGCTGCATAGATACCTGTCCGCGTAGCTTCATCGATAAAGTTGTCACTCCGGAGCTGACAGATACGTTCGTTCGAATCCCGGCGTTGACATAAGAACAGTTTTCTTTACAGCTTTTCTGACACTCTGAGTTAAACACGTCTCTAGGTTCCATTGTAAATATTTCTTGTCTTGATGTACTACTACCCCTCTTATTTTGTTGAAGGAGTTGATGAACAATCTGTATATTATTGGGCTGTCCCATAATTATTGGCCACAGCCGACAAGGCTAAATTCTATAACCCATCGCGAGCAACCCATTAGCTGGGACCCATTTAACACCCCCCCTCATAAAATGGGTATTGTCCACTGTTTTAAAACGAGCAGGTAGACTGAGGGAACATTTCTTAAAGCGATGGTGCAACGCGACGCCATAATGGTGATTGAATGAGTTTGTGATGATCCTCTCACAATTGACTTAGATAATCAGCTGCCCAGATAGCCGTCGACTTGGCTTAATTGTGAACGCAGTCGGTCCGGAGCTGAACAATCCAGGTTCGGCACCTGGCGTTGGCAAAAGACGCTTGTTACAAATGGCGTCCGAACTCATGGACCCACACTTGTTGCCATTTGCCCTGGGCCACTGGGGTCCACACCCGAGGTCTTACACTTACTCTGACTTCTCTCTCAACGTGTGGGAGGATGTGAGGTTCCCCCCACAAAATACTTAGATAATTTAGATAATAAGCTGCCCAGATATTCATGGGCATAGCTTAATTGGGAAAGCAATCTTTCTGGAACTGAACAATCCATGTTCGAGTCCTGGCGTCGACAAAAGGCGTTTGTTACAAGTTTCGACTTTCGGTAGCCACACCAGTGTCTAATGCGGGGTGCCGTGACGACTAGTGAGAGAACAGTGCGTAGATTGTTTACCAAGCTTCTATGCGGCGATATGGGCATCGACCAGAAGCCAAAAACCGGTCGTCCGATTCGGTGTGATACGTGTCTTTTAAGGTGGATAGTCGAAGTTCAACCAACGTCAACGGTACGCGAGCTGAATGTGGAACTTGCCCTGTGGTGGACAACAGTTTCCCTACACTTGGCAGCAAGAGTCAGGGTAAAGAAACTGGAAACGTGAGTTCCTCATGAACTTCAAACATCAATGAATACGGCTCTGCAAAGTTGCATAGCTCTCCAAAAGCATAAGTGCCTCTCTTTCTTGCCATCGAATCCTGTCAGTGGATATAAAATGGATGTTGTACGACAACCGGAAACAAATACCGTAGTCGCTGGATCATGGGGGATTCCTGAAACAGACGTCCAAACCTGACCTTCATCCAAAGATGGTCCTAATCTCTATGTAGAGGACTGCAAAGACTGTGGTGCATTGTGAGTTTCTGCCGCCGGGCCAAACCATCCATACGAACGTCCACTGTCGTCACCTGGACGAGTGTCACAGGAAACTGTGCGCTAAACAACCAACATACGTTAATCTGTGGGATCCTATCCTGCTCCACGACGGAGCAAGACGCCCCATGTCTCTTCTGACAGCAAGCAATAATTCACGTCTAGGAGCACGAGGTCTTTCCGCATCCTGCATCTTAGCCCCATATTATTTCTATACGTTTCTCCATTTGAATAACGTTTTTAGGGACATCGAGGACAGGATACTTTCCTGAAAGAAATGCTTATTTTTCTGTGACTGTTCCTTTCGTTCGTGTATCCCAAGTCGGTCAATAATTATGAAGCAGTGCAATATTTTAGCGGATGTTAGACGTTTTGACGATACTGTCCTGACAGAAAGTGGGTGTATTTTGACAAATTGCATAGAAAAATTGTTAAATAACTACATCTCTGTCAGCAAATGAACTAAATTCAACTGTCATACATTGAAAAGCATCATATTAAATACGTATCAAGTAAAAAATCTTAAAAGAAATTAAAATTTGTCTCCCTTAAAAAACTTTCCATACTACAGTTCTGTATGTCGTTTTCTTTTAATTTCAGGTACCTTTGTCGTTGCACTCGACGGTGTTTTAGCATGGGCTGAAGAACCTCTCATACGTTTTGATGTGGCTACTATTTCCAGTATTGTTGTAATTATTGTCCTAATCATAGTTTTTATTACTATGTTATGTAGACAGCCAGTAGAAGATAAACAATTATCTTTTAAGGTAATTATATATTTTTTCTTTTCGAATCATAGTTTTGAAATGTTTCTGGCAGAACCGGTTTCTTTATGTGTGAAATATTCTGCCTTTATACAAAGTAAAAGTAAGACTCAACAATGCTGTTTACATAAATATTTATTGTAGCACATTGTATACATTATAATTTCGTCAAGCTCCAGCTCGACTTCGTCGCGACGACTGAGGACTTCCTTCTGGAAAGACTGTAGTAGTAGTTTTTCGATGTTGACAAGCTGTTGCCACGCACTCGAGAAAAATAGAGTTGAATTAGCATCATTGCTATTTTAATTATTTACTACTTACTTATTTTAATTCTTAATTATATTTCAACTATTTCCGGAGTTGTTTATTGATTCTCAAAATAGAAATTCTGCAATTATTGGGGCAACTTTATGCAATTATAGCAATTGTCAAGTATGTAATGGTGGATGAAAATAAGTATGTTGTAATGTCCACCCACAAATGACTTCAGAATAAGAAAGAGAAATACTCCGTTGGCGTAGTTTGACCGGTAAAAGCAGCTCCTCCGGAGGTGAAGGTTCCGGGTTCAATTCCCGGCGTCGACAATGAAGTAAGGTTATTCATTACAATGCGAAGCATGTAAAAAAAACTTTACTTATGTCGACGCCGGGATTCGAACCAACGGATCTGTCATCTCTAAAGTGACCACTTTACCGATTAAGCTACACCGACGGGGTAACTGCGTAGCTTATATTCAAGTAATTTGCAGATGAACATTACATTCTTCCCACTTGAAAGAGAGGTGAAGGTAATGACCTGACCTCGGGTGGTGGCCCTAACGGTTGGGTCCTTAGCCACTAATGTGAATCCCTGTTCGGCTTCCATTTGTAAAGAAAAACTTTACTTATGTCGACACCGAGATTCGAACCTGTCAGCTCTAGAGTGATCGCTTTACCGGTTAAGCTACGCCGACGAGATAACCGAGTAGCTTATATTAAAGTAATTTGTGGGTGGACATAACAGACATAGGACTGATTTATATTCCACTTCTAGAAGATCGAAAAAGAAGTATTTCTTTAAAAGAATGTTTTGTGAACAGTATTCATCGAAGTTATATACCCATTTTGTATTCTTGTAGCGTTACGTGTAATTTATGGTAACATCCACAAGTATCGGTTCAGGGGAAATCAGTTTTAGTCGAGTATTGTTTGATTACTTATTGTGGGAGGTACGTTCAAAATACTAAAAGTTGTTTCACCTCAGTACGAAGGACTTGAAAGAAGAAATTACTCTTGCTTAAGTTTTGAGAAAGAAAATACGTTACCGGTAAATAGGTTAAAGGAATCGGAAGTTTAATGTTTGATGACGTAATGATTGTGCAATGCGATATAAGGGGAAGTCTATGTTGACTCAAAATAGCTCAAACCATTGGAGGAATTATACTACGTGCATTTGATTATGTCTCACTAAAGCTTAGGTACCAAGTGACATTCGAGGAAATCAGCTTTGTTTATCTCTGGTTAATGAACCGTGTAACTGTTCAAGACAAGTCACAGAAAATTTAGTTTTTGTGAAATCATCCCGTGGAACGAAAAGGAATTGTACAAATGTTCAGAAGCCCTTTAACAAACATTTCTCCTTTAGGGTATAAAATTGGTATTTCTACCCTGTAAAGAAATACTTTACTTTTTGTCGACGCCGGGATTCGAACCTACGGATCTGCCATCTCCAGAGCTCCAGAGTTACGGCTTTAACCGATTAATCTATCCTGACTCTTGTTTCTAGAAGCTTATTTTGAAATCTTTTGTGGGTGGACATTACAACCCCTTACTAAAGATCAAGTATTAGTGATATTCTTGCAAAGACATAGGCTGTCCATAAAAGTTGAATCAGCTTGTAAAGCGAATATTACAGTAAGAAATGTAACGGTTTGTATAAACGATGATGGATATTTGTTTGGGCTGTATCTCAATATGCTGGAAATGAAAAACTTAGCCAAAACCTACAGCTTCCTCTAGAAGTTTTGATTAGGAAAGAGCTGATTGAGAACAACTTAGCCAAGATCTACAGGTTATATAGAAGTTCCTATCAGGAAAGAGCTGATTGAGTACGCCTATCTCTGTGGTTCCTTTCCCCCCCATTACATAAGCCTATTCACAAATACTTGAATATAACGAAATAATCACGATTCATGTTATAAATTATGTAAATTAAACTTGTAAAAACAAAATCATTAATGTGCATGGCAGGTGTAATAAAATTAATATTGTTGCATTCAGAACAAACAAACTAACTAACAAGTAGCATGAAATTGTTCAATACGAATCGTAAAAAAATGAATACATTGATTCTTCTGTATCAAACATGATTATTCCAGACAGAAATGCAGTATTCACAACTTTATACCACAATCATATATTTCTGTCATATGTTCACAATCATATTTTCTTTTTATTAATGTTCAACGAGTTTTTCAGCAATTTTCGACAACGACATTTTCAGCATTTTTTTTTTTGACAATTTTTCCTACTACTCCTAGTTTAGTAGACGATTATACACTGTAATTATTTGTAAGTTGTAAGAGAAAGGAAAACAAGTTCGTAATTTTGTTGATTTAAAATATCTGTGATAAACTTTATCATCTTAAGTTTTGTCGACCATTGCCAACTAATCCATAGGTCACTTTCGAAATATTTATGGTCAATCAAAAAAAAAAAAAAAGAAAAAATTCTTTTCGTTGAAGTAGAAAACCTACATAAACATGATGCGACTAGAAAAAAAGAGAATGAGTTTAAGTATGTCATCTTGCACAAAAACTGCTATGCTTTCTTCGGAAAAGAGTATACTATTGACTAGTTTACTGCAAAGTTTCGTTTAAATTTAAGCCTAGGAAGATCTGGGCACCACGTGTAACTAGCTTCTTGTAGTAATAAGGTTCCAGTCACCAATTTCTTTCCATCAATTTGGTGGCGCCATCTGAAGGAGCCATTAACAAACTTAAAGTGCTCCACGAATCGGTGATCAGCCATATGGAGACTGGAGGTCTGTCGCAGGTAACCACAGGCTAAATTTCAAGATGGTCCTGATTTGAGCCAGCCCAGATTGAAGCATTACACCTCGTTTACTTTACTATATAATCGACTCTTTGTTCTTATCGTTAAAAATAGGTCTTCGTATTCGGTCATAATGTGTGGTAGAAAGAGAGACTTCTTTTAGTGCATCTAGAACATAACTGAAGCTTAGATATATCTCGAACTTGGAGGAACACATACATGTGTACGTAAGCGCAAGTCAAATGAAAGTGAGACAAGACGATTTCTAAGAACAAAAAGAAGTATCCGTAAGAGAGATGCACCTCCAGCATTGAAGCACCGGTCTCCTTGTATAACGCGAGCCTAGTGATTCCTTGCTCGTGTAGAAGTCCTTTGAAAAATGCGTGGGAACGCTTGTGACTGCTTTCTAGACATCTACCTGCGATGCAAATCTGCGATATATTTAGTCTCTTTTTAGTGCACCAAACATGTGAAGATCATTACAGTATTGTCGATCTCCTTGGATCAACCTGAAGAATCGTCTGTTGCGTTGTGGCAAGATTTCTTTGCCCAGGTTTTGGGTCATCGCTGCAGATGACACGCTCTAACCTGAAACGTTTGCTCCATCGTTTCACAGTGACCAACGAAAAACGTTCAATGTTCACCGCTATTGATGGCATGCGACGAAACATTTCATCTTGTGGGATAAATTTCGCAGTCAGAAATCGCACCACACTCCATTAGTCCGCTGTTGGAGCGTACATTTCAATATACAGTTCGTTTAACAGGCACTTCGCAGAATGAAACCATCTTAGTTATTGCGTTATTCACACAGGTTGGCAACTTTGTAGAGGAAAGTATTCGCGTGTAGAGAGGACTGTCACATTTTCATTTGACTCGCCCTTATATACGTATAGCTTGGATGAACGTACCGAGGGCTCTACCTCGACCTTGGATCATTATGCGCAGTATGAAACCCCATTGGAATATAGGCGTATGTTGTAATGTCCACCCACAGAAGACTTCAAAATAAGCTTCGGCAGACAAAGGTCGGCGTAACTTAATCGGTTAATGCGGGAGCTCTGGGGATGGCAGATCCGTCGGTTCAAACCCCGGTGTCGACAAAAAGGGCAAGTTTTCCTTTACAATGTGTCTGCGTGCGTTGATACTGTTCTTTTTTTTACCTTCCGCGTGAAATTATCGAGGGATGTTTTTTTGATATGAAGAAATCTGCACGTGTTTTGCGTACTATTAGTTTCCCTTCGAGAATCGCAATCCAGCTAGCTCTATACGTCTATCGTAGCAGACTGCCATGATAAACGTATAAAATATCAGAACTATTACGTGACCCCAGCGAGCTCTTAGCAAAACTTTGTACAGGCATTCGCCGTTTGCTTTATGCATACTTTATGCAAATTGCCTCCTTCTGGTGGATTTTTCTGGGGGTTACAAGACTCTGCCGAACAGCACCGGCAAACTGAGCATGAGATTCAGCAGACGTAGCATCAAGAGTGCAGTTCTGAGCACCAATGGTGTCAGGAATCTTAATCCTGCGCGAGCGTTCTGAACTCACTCGTAATCCTATACTCTACCCCTATGTTATTGATAATACAATCATGCCGAAATGTAGAGAATTTAATGACCTAGGATTAGTATTTTATCCTTCGCTCAAGTTTACTGCTCATATGAACTACATCGTCAATCGGTGTAATCGCCTCCTCTGCTTCGTGACCAGAAATACGAAATCGTTCACAACAATCCGCCCCTTCAAATTCGTTTTCTTTACTTTATTAAGAACTCGCCTTGACTTTGCGTCAATGATTTGGTGTCCGTACAAGAAATGTGATATGTCGGCTGTAGAGGAGATTCAAGTAAAATTTCTAAGATACTTATATTACAAAGTCAACTCTGCTTATCTGTCCTCTGAAATCACCTACTATTTGCTGCTTAGTACTTTCCAACTACACAACCTTGATTTTCGATGCATTCACCCTGATATGCTTTGGCTTCATAAAGTTGTTAATAACCGTGTTGACAATCCTGACTTTCTTCCTTCTCTTAACTTTTACGTTCTTCCAATTAATTGTCTCTCTGAAATTACTTTCTACAACCCCACTCCAAGAACGAGGCGCACTGCTTTTTCTCCCCTACATCGCATTTCCCGTAACTGTAATACTTTGTCCCAACTAACTGACCTTGATTTCTCAATGAGCTTTGAGAACTTTCGCTCTAAAATTTCTTCTCTTCACGACCAAATTTGTTCTCTCTAATCGTTCAACATTTGCCCTTCAAAATTTTCTTCTTCCTTTGAAACGACACTGCAGATTCCCCTAACATCCATCATTCTCACGAGCGATGTTACCTTTGTATTTTCGTGTGTAAGTTTGTTACAAAGCCAATTATTTATTTTTTCTCTTCTTTTTCTATCTATCCATCGATATGTGTGTGTGTGTGTGTATATTTTATGTGTATGCGTATATGTATATTTATACTCGTTATTGCCTGTCACTATCACCACTCATTCACTGTATGCATTCTTTGCAATGCATTACTATTTTTTTATGCATATATTACTATTTTCATTTTTATTTTGTTCATCATTACTTTGTTATGTGGATATTGTACAGCATTTCTATATTTTCGTTACATGAATATTTATGCTTTACCAATTGTATTTCCTCTCACACCTGATCCGAGTATATGTAATTGGGACATAAGTCCTGTTGCATGGCAAATAATAAATAAATAAATAAATTTTGCAATAAATTCAGTTCAGTTAGAAAAACAACAATTGCAGTGATAAATCTCCAACTTAATTAAAACTTAATTACAGCAACTAACTAATGAGGAAAACCAAAGTAAAATTTAAAGAACTTGTTTATTTGGTCATAAACAAAATACAAGTAAATATACAGTAACGAAAAACTATTCGTTTCAAAGTGCTCACTGGCACATAAATCAAAGTACAAATTCAAATTTGTAACACAATTTTAATTACATTAGTACTTTTGTACCCAAGACTTTTATTTTCTAAATTTTAACTTTAAGTTTCAGTAGAAACGTTTTTTTTTTACTCTTTTTTGATTTATCGGCCTTAATTGGCTTAATAAACTAATTTCTACATATCTGAATCGCAGAAATTCCATAAATTTTGACTTAGAACCACTTACCAATAAAATTTACGTGATGTATAAATATCACGAAAAACCTTTTAAACTTTCGTCTTAAATTGACATTTTAAATGACACTAAATGTTTAGTGCTCAAATTTCCCTCGTATAAAATGACGTAAAGGTCTTTTACAAAGTTTCACCAGCCGCTTCTTGTAAGGAGAGAACGAGAGCTTCTTTACCAGACTTTTCTTTATCTCAACTGTGACACGTCATCTTTAGACGTGGCCTCTTCACTGTGGTTTGTTGTTTTCCTTGTTTAGCAAAAGCGTATGAAATGTTAGACTTGTAGTCGAGGGTTGTTAATGGGTTCGAGGGAAGACAAGGAGTTAGAGTCGTTACAGAATCACCAGTAGCAACCGTGTTTATCTTTAGGTTTTAAAATCGTGCATACTACCGCAACGCCTCTTTGATAAAATTTTATTATTTGATTCTCAAATCTACTACTCGTGTTCTTCGGCATTAAGTGTAGCAAATTTAACATTCTTTGTCTCATTTGGTCACTGTGAAGATTACGTTTGAAAAGTGGTGCCAAATAACAAAAAAAAACACATTAATTCAACAAATCTACATAATTTATTATCAAAAGCAACGGAAAAAGCAGTTGTCATTTATGTAAACATTCATGAAATTATATGCATGGGGATGACGGTTTTATATTTATGTACATATCTATTTGAAAATATTGTTTTTTGTTTTGTTTTATATAATTTTGAATTGTTTTTATTATATATTACTTTGCAGGTGCCACTGGTTCCATTCATTCCAGTATTAAGTGTTTTCGTTAACGTTTACCTCATGTTCAAATTGTCACTGCTAACTTGGAAACGGTTTGGAGTCTGGATGGCCATAGGTGAGTTGCACTTTGATAACTGGCAAGAGTATACCCGATTACCCCGACTAAATCGGCATGAGATGGGAAGAACCTGCATCAAACTCTGATTGCCGCACATTTCGTGTATCCAAAAAGAACTTCTTTCTTAAGGCTAGATGCCTTGAATGAACGTTTGAA
>JJRW01S0003700.1:67622-78694 GCA_001188405.1 Loxosceles reclusa
AATTTGCAATCCTTGTGTGAAATACTGTTAAACACAGTTACAAAACAGCGTTTTGCACAAGTAAAAGTATACTCATCACCTGTTGACCTTGGGTTCAATTGATTATATATATCTACGATCAACCCCTTTTTCCAAACCGACGATTGAAAGATGTTACTAATGAAGGCACTTTCTTAGTGAACTGGTCTCGTGTTTGGGGTTGAGAACTGAATAGAGAATTTAGTTCCTCAGACGCGTGCACCCTCTCGTGGTTGTTTACAAGCACATGAAGGAAAGAACACGAGGTCAGTTCACTAAAAAAGTGCTGTCGTTGGTAACATTTATTAGTCGTCGGTTTTGAAAAAGGTGGATCCAAGATAATCCACTGAAACCATGGTCAGCAGAGTAAATATTGTTGCCTGAGGCTGTTATGAATTCAATAAAATACCTGTTGCCAAACGTATATGTATTATAATGCAATATTACTTTGCTTTAGCCATAATCATTATTTAGATGCCTCTTAAATATTTGAATATAATTATATGTAAAAGATATATTTTCGTGTTACGTGTGTTTTCTGACTGCCATATTAATAGGATTGCTCGATTTCCGGATATAATTCTCTAGATAACGGAGATTTACTGAAACTGCGCTTTTCGAAAATACTCCATTGTTTCTTGAAATTCTTTCTCCAAGGACATTTTTTTTGTCATACGATTAAAATTACCATCTTGTAAAACTCCACCCTGATAGTGACAGGATTCAAACCCACTCTTCCTGACTCCAGAGGAAGGTTCTTTGTTCACCTATCCACGGACCTATAGAATATCCATGTGTTTTGTTTCCGGATTCACCTCAGAGGTGATCAGAATGATCAGAATATGGGATCCGGCCTAGAACAGTAAACCACGACAGTCCATCGTCCCCCTTCGGGTTGGTCGAATTATAAAATTCGACCTTGTCAGTTGTAGGATTCTGGCCTATGCCCCATCCTTTATGCTACACTAGCGTTTCATGAAGTTATAGGATATCTATAACAGTTGTGAGGAGAAGGGAGGGAAGGGGAACTTTCATTCTTCGCCTTCTGTACTAGATATAATTTTTTTAACTTTTACGCTGCATGGCCACATATAAGGCAATCTGGAAAAGTTTATGGGTTACACCACAAAACAAGTTTTCTAAACGCATGATGTAAAATTCATAAAATCACAAGACAAATCAACACGATATTGTACGTATGTGTGCGGGAGATGCATGTTTTATAAATTTTCAAAGAAATATTTAAATCGCGGCTGTTTGTTACTTCCCCGCAAAGACTCAAAAAACTTGCACCCATTATCATTTCATCTATTGATGCGACTACCTTGTTTTGCACGTTAGCAGAACTTACGACTATCTCATACGATCATTCGAATAGACGATTCGATAGTCATCGGTCCTACGATCGATTCGACGATCATTAGATTTTCATCGATCGTTCAATTGACTCGACGATTATTCGATATTCATTGATCCTTCGATCGATTCGAAGGTTATTCTTAGATCCTTCGATCGCTTTGACGATCATTAGATATTGATACGATTACTCTTAAAATCATTATACGAAGTCATTTGCGATTATGACTAAGACCCTAGTCTGCTTTAGCACACTATGTACTTCACATCGGGTTATTTCTTGCGATTCCCAGCATTTGCATATCTCTATGTTTCTGCTTAATGTATACGTTCTGAACTTCTTTTGTTGTCAGTGTCTGCGTCTGAAAATAGTACTCCAAGTTTAGGAGAACGCATTGGTTTAAAACTACTTTTTAAGTGCAGTGTCATACTTCCTTTAAATATTAAACTGTTCCTTCGAAATTCATTCCATCATGGCTTCAATCTGATAAAAGTCGTCAATATAGCGTCTATCTCTTGATATCTGTAGTAGCATACAACTTGCCTTTAGGTATCCCTTATTAACATTTTTCCTGACCAAAATACTTTCATATCGATGTTCCTTTGAACCAATGGCGAGAAAAAGCTTTCAATTTCTCTCCAAGATAAAAAAGACATAGCCGACACCAAAAGCGTGTAGCGCTATTTTAGAATTAGGACCGGACTTTGTATGTTTATTTTTCACGGGTAGAAAAATGTTATTCCACCGTCCGCAAGCTAGATATTTCAACTAAAACAAAATCATTTCGCCTTCAAGTCCACGTGCATGTTGTAAGTGTTGAGAATGAACATTCAGTTTTGTAAGTGAATTGTTTTTAGTCAGTCAGCAGTTCACATGTAATATCTGACTGTAATATATAAAAGTTAATCAAATAGATACTTGTTTCTTATGGAAATCTACAATATTGTTTATTGAATTCGAGTATTCGGCGTAGAAGGATTATCTTGATATTTATGACTACATAAAGACCTTCTTTGCAGAAAACTGGTTCGAGTATCAGTGAAGTTTTGACTTTGTTTCATTGTGGTATTTCCCCAGTTTCCAACCAGAAACGTATCTTTCGTTGGTACTGGATACAAACAACATCAAGTTTTCGTCGAGAGATTAGCTTTTGATTCTGGTGAGGTCACCCAAACGAAGATTGGGATCATCAACGAAGAGCAAATAATTTTAGGACTTGTGAAGGTACTGTGATTGTTTTTATCATTGGATTACAGTGCTCACTGATTGTATTTGTCTTTAGCGTAACTGTGTTTCAAAGAGATAGTGGTCGTAGGCAGCAAGAGGTTAAGAGATAGGTCAGAAGACGCCAGTTCACATGTCTCGTTGTAAGGTGCCTCCCACAAAATACATCGATAATAAGCTGCCCAGATACATGTCGGCCCAGCTTACATGGAAAAACGGCCATGTTCACTACTCGAGGTCAGGAGGTACCCTGACCTTTCTCTCCTTTAACGTGGAGAGGATGTACGGTTCACTCCCACAAAATACTTCGATAATAAGCTGCCCAGATACCTGTCGGCGTAGCTTAAATGGAAAAGCAGCCTCTCCGGAGATGACCCACCTGTATGTTCGTATCCCGGCATCGACAAAAGTTTTCTTTACATTATGGAATGACTCATGTATTTGATTACATCAATCGTATAAACATAATGTCCGCCCCATTTCAAATAACGCGTGTTATAGCAACCGCTCAACCGGATACAACTAATAATGTGACCGTAATCGGAGGTTCACTCCTCGTACTCACCGAGCGTGAACGTCCCATATTCACTCCACTGCTTACCAAGATCCACACAACTCCTAACAAAATATCAAATTTTATTCAATGAATTTGGATAGTTTTTGTTTTTTGTTTAAATTATGAAACGTATCTTTCGTCTTATTTATGTTCATCCTCAGTCCAACTTCTATCTGTTTTACTTTATAAATCAGTGTTAAAAACCTATCCTCATTTCGTAGTGTTGAACACTTACGGCCTTGTCCTGGTCGTAAATTTTCTGTTTCCACAAACCTGTTCAGTAGTTTTAGAAATCACACTTCGAGACACCTAAAAAATTACCCTACAACGAATTTTGTTGCATCCAGTTCTAAATACTCAATAAACCTCCAGGTTTCTGATTCGGTTGATTCACGTTGTTCAGACGAAATATTCACAGCTACGAAGCATTCAAGGTACCTCGATTGTTTCCTTTTACCGCCTATACTGAGTTCGTGGCAGGTCATGCTTCATTCTCTGCCTATCACGCGTGATTGTCGAGCTCACGGACAAAATTTGCATATTTCGCAATTTGCAAATGCGATAATTTTGCATTTTTTATCTCTTTTATTTCATCGATTACATACTTATTTCATATCAAACTCACAATATCGCACCTAATCTCATAGTCGTAATGATGATTATTTGAACATTAATAACAAAATAATGAGGGTTTTTGCATATGAGGTGTGCAAATTATTTATGTGTCACTACGGAGGAAAACGGGAACATGCCTATCTCAGCTTCAGACGCCCACCAATTATCTCCACTGTCAAACAGAAGAGTGTATTAGCATACATGAAAGTGATAACTGGTGATGATGGTAAATCTCACGGATAAACAGAAACAATATTGGACCAATAATTAACTTCCGTATCACTCCACTACTCACCAAGACGGCGCCAGAATAATTCTCTCTCAACAGGTACTCTTTGCGTTTTGCTAGATGAAAGAGAAGAGATAATTCTAACTATTTTGTGTGGTACGTTCATGACTGAAATCTTACGTCAAAGAACGTAATATTTCACTGAGCGGCAAGACTCCCGAATATCGACAAACACACAGTCTGTGCAAGAACGGTATCGTACACTCTCGACCACAATTCAATACAATGTAAAAGATGAGTTGTTGTTAACTTTAAAGGTAGGTAAGGAAGCTGTGCTTCAGGCCCATAAGTTGTAATATAAGAAAGAAAACCTGTGAGAAGTGTTTCCCTACAACAAATATAGATAATTAAAGCTGCTCCAGCATCTGTCGGCGTAGCCTAATTGTAAAAACGGTCGTTCCGGAAATGACAGATGAGAGGTTCTATTCACGACGTCGACAAAGAGCGGTTTTTTACATTGGCGCCCAAATAGGGACCCTTGGCCGTTAGGGACCACCACTCGAGGTCAGACAGACCATGGCCTCTCAACTTCGTGGGGTAGGAGGTGAGGTTGTCCTCACAACAGACATAGATAATAAGTTGCCCGTGTGCATCGGCGTAGGTTAATTGGACGAGCGGCTGTACCGGAACTTGACAGATCAGAGGTTCCAGTCCCGGCGTCGACAAAGGAGAAACGACTTGTTACTCAGTACATTAATGAAGCGCTTAATGTTCAGAGACTTAACGCATGCATTTTAGTGTTACGTAGGTTAGTGAAGCTCAAAACAATACTTGTGTCTTAGTGTATCTGAAAAGTCGTAGTCCCAATAACAAATGTATTTTAAGATAGTACCAATAACGGTATGTGCATTTAAAGCAGCATTGGTAGATTTACCTTAATGCACACTGAGCCAGTACAAGTATCTCAGTGTTTCCAAAACCAGCACAACTATCCTAATTTACTTTAAACAAGTACCTTAATGTAATTTGGAGCAGCGCTAGTAGCTTAAAACACTTTACTGTTAGTTGTCTAATGCCCTACTGTTAAACGCCTCAACGTATCTTACTGCTGAGTACCTTAATGTATCTTAACCTGATACTAGTAATTTAATATACCTTAAACAAGTAACTTAATGAACATATGTGTAATGGAAATATGAAGCTATAAATGGCATATTTCTATGCCAGTTCGAGTGTGAAAAAAAAAGAAGAAATGACACTTCAGGAATTTAGCACCAATCAATGATTTAATTCAGAATCATCCGAATACATATTCGAATGCCGTAACATTAATCTATTCGGATTTGTTTCAATATGCGAAATGAAATATTTAAATCTAATTATGTAACTGCTATCATTACACTCAAAGCATAAAAATGTACCTGCTCAGGGGAAACAATTACGAAGATTAAAAGTGATTTACTTGGAAAAATTTTCCGGCAGCAATGGAGGAGATTATCTTTTATCGCTTAGACCCAACTGTCTCCCTTAATTCGCGAACTTGAATTTTTCAAGAGGGGTTTTACCAATTTTCGCCTCGAAATCTGCCAAAGAACAAAACCTTTGTTTCGGTAATTAATGGACAATGTTTAGGGACTAATCGAGAATCGGAATTGGGAGCAGCGACAGTCAATAGGATATCATTCCACCGGAAACTGCAGTAATCCTTATCGTAAAAGGAACCGCAGAGAGAAAGTGAGCGAACGCCAAACGTGGGAATTAATCCTGAATGGTTGCGTTTCAGTTGCGTTCAAAGAAAACTGATTAATGTATTGTTCGCCAATAATACGGCTCCTCTAAGGCCTCGGAAATATTTGCCGAGTTCTGGAGAAGGTACAATGTTCCAGATAAGAATGATGAACGGGACTCACATTGGGCTCAAATAACACATTCAAGCCGATTATTCGGGCGTAATGAGATAAGAAGGGAAATGATTCTCAAATATACATACAAATAAGATAAAGTAAACATGTGAACAAAAGATGTGAAACCAGAGCTTTCTTGCTTTCGTTCCTTCCTTTTCAACCATTTTCTGGGAACTTATTTATTTTCTTCCGTGATGAACGACTTCTTCTGTCGTGAAATACTCGGCAGTCTTCGCTAACTATTAAACAATAGAATTCTGACGTGCGAGTAGATCAGACTGTTTGTGTTTCCGTTTTATTAACGAATGTAACATTTTTGAGAAATATAGTACGCAAGAACTCCTACATTTTCTAGTATTCTGTGTGTTACAATGTGAATGGAATTATTTCCAGAAACCATCTGGTGGAAGCAAAGATTATTGATTATCTCGGACCGCTAAACTATGCGGATGGTATCAAAAACTTTGTAATTTTTACTGCTACGGGCGTATCCATTGTAAGGTTTTACCCACAAAAGACTACAAAAATAAGCTTCCCAGATGCCTGTCGGCGTAGCTTAATCGGTAAAGCGGCCACTCCGGAGCTGACAGATCCGTAGGTTCGACATAAAGGCTGTTTTCTTTACATCGTAATGATAACTTGATAATAATTAACTATAAAAGTCAGAAAAGGGGCAAATTTTCGAAAAATGTCATTTAATAATGCACGTGGCACCGTCATTTGAGGAGTGCAGTCTTTTTTTTATTGACGAGAAATAATAAACCTAAACAACTACAAATACCTTTTAAAGAGCAGAATGATTTAGAACAGTTGCCGTTTTTTTCTACAAATATACATTCGTGAATATATGTAAATATGCCTTCAGGCAACAGCCCACGATATTCGGCTCTGTTATATATTCAGTAGGAGTAAATCACGTTGTTCTCAATAACTAAAAAATTGTATATATTCTTAGAAAAACCCTCTCTCCTAATGCACGAAACACGAAAACATCTATTTTTCCAAAACGTACACTATTTAAGTAAATAACAAAAAAATAGAAGCATACACAGCAAAATAACCATAAAATCTAAGACAAACAAAATAAATTAATTAATAAACTATCTAAGGTTCTTCTTACAAAAGACTTCGAAAATAAGCTGCCCAGATACCTATCGGCGTAGTTTAATCGGTAAAGCGGTCTCTCCGGTAATGACAGATCCGGAGGTTCAAATTACGGCGTCGACAAAAAGAGACTTTACTTTACAATTGACCCCGAACAGGTACTCACACTTGTGTCCCAGGACCCAACCGTCAAGTCCACTATTCGAGGTCAAGTCGGTGTCCCAAACTCTCTCTCAGCGTGAGGGAGGATGTAATGTTCTCCCACAAAATACTTGGAAAATAAGCGTCTCAGATACGTTTTCGCGTAGCTTAATCTGAAAAGTGGTCCCTCCGAAGATGACAGATAGATTCGAATCCTGGCGTCGACAAAACAGGTACGCTTCTATACAACTATTACGAAGGAAAACACGCAATGTCAAACGTAGAAGGAAACCAAAACAACAATAAAGTAAAACCTTATTACCGATCAGAAGTCTCAGTCCAACAATCTCTTTAAAACCTCTAACGACATAGCTTGCACTGCTGACTCAGGAAACCTTTCTGCTTGAGCGAACTTCATGCCGAATTTAATGGAAAACTATGCAAAATGCCATGTTTATAGATGTATCCATCGTAAACAAAAAGTTGTGTTAATAACAAACATCGTAACAAACAATTATAAAAAAGTCAAACTTCTTGTTTTAGTAGCACTGGTTGGTACCGATGTTTAGTGTGGCCGCCCCTAACATTGATGATAGCTACACTGTGACTGACAATATGATGTTTCAAATGTGTACACGGGGAGGGTCATGGAACTACAAAAACCTTGATAGATACTTTTCTTATTTTTCAAAAGTCTCCCCGCTCATTTTCATCGGTTAACTCAGCATGAGAGGGGCTGTACCGACATGAAAATTATCCGTTTCCACGAAAAGTTTCATTGGATGCATCCAAAATTAAACGTTCACCACGTTTAAGGCTTGAAGCTTTACAGGATCATTTAGAACACATTTTGAGTTCTATTCAGAAAAAGTCAGGAAAAATATCCAATCATATATGAAATAAGAACTTTTCAAAATTTCACTGAATCAAAACTTAAATAAATATAACTAAGATAGCAATATTTTGCTATAAAAACACAAGAAAGTAAGAAACAAAAATACTTTTTTTTTCTATTAAATCGAATAAATGTTTTAACAGTGCTTGTCTTAGTACAAAAATCAACTGAGATATCAGTCAGAAAAGTGTACAATGTGGCACATAAATTCAACTAATCCAAAAAAACAACAGTAATTACTACGAAGTAATTTTTCAGTAGTGAAAGTCAAACAATTAAATGTCTTAATTGGTCAAAGGTAAGGTAAAGTTTAAGTCAAGGTAACTTAACATTTTACCACTGACAAATGACTTTTTAATTTTTACGTTTGTTTTAAACATCTGCAATTGAGAAGCAGTTTAATTTAGTGAACTCAGAACCATGATTGGCTCAGAGAAAGTAAGTTTACTTAACTTTCAAGTAAAGGTTCCGGCAAATCTCGTAGAAAACGAGTTATCTTTAGCTTTGGTGGTACGGCAACAAGCCACGTTTCTCCTCTTTTTCAATTACCCGAACAAGGTCAGATTCAGAAGTGAAGATTCAGTTTCTAAGCTTTTCCGGTTTCAAAGTTCTTCCGGATGAAAAAATATTTTCCAAGAATAAAAGTCTCTTAGATTCAAAGTCAATTCGACTAAGTTTTCTCATTTAAATCCTTTCAGAAAAATCTCTTGTAGACTAAAGTTTTCTTGTCAAGTAACTCTTTTGTTCTTGCTGTAGAAGCGGCTTACAAGTTAGTTTTCTCTGTTTGTTTGATTAATATTAATTATGGAAGGAAGTGGTTAGTAAGTGTTTACAAGCTGTGTCAATGATCCAAGTTTTTTGATTAATACTTCCTGGTCCACCTTCAGTAGTAAGTTTTCAGTTGAATTATATCCGAACTGTTGCAGAGCATTGGATGATAGAGATGTTATTGACTAATAACCATTTTTAACCACTAAAGTGATAACTGAAAATAATTACGAAATAACAATCAAAAACTTAACAAATTATGGAATGTTATTGATGTATTTTGGTAATGAACATTGTACTCACTGATGTGGTTCTGCGACACGGAGCTGAAGCATATTCGAACATGCAATTTTATGCATTTCCATATTGGACTTGGAAAGTCAGTAATAGTTTCTCTCTGATAATGTCTGTGTATATATATGCATATTGAAAGTACTATTGAATATTTCAAGTCTCGACCCATTCCTTTATAAGAAAAGCATCCCAAATCATTTGAGACACCGAATGTTCCATTGCAGAGATAGGACAATATAAAGGACCAAACATTTCGTTAATACTGTGTCGGAACATATGTTGACCATTCAGAAAGTTGATGTTGAATTTCGATCCTTCTGAGAAAATAGCTCTTTTGCATTGCTCAGTAGTCCATTTCACATGTTCTTAAGACCACTTTAGGTGCTGGGATCTCATTTCTTCAATAAGTACAGGCTTCTTTCTTGCGCTGCGTCCAATCAGCCTTCATCGCAACCAAAAGCTTGCCCTCAGTACTATTACTTCCATTTGCTTAACACCCTGCTTTCGATGCGGACTTGAGATCCGTTAATGTGTCTTATCTGTTTTTCAGTATCAAAAAAAAAAACAACAACAAAGCAATACACCAGTCCTGTGCTGAAGTCGAGTTTTTCGACATCCACTTCCTTTCTTAAATATTCAGTAATATATATATATATATCGCTGAAGTGCTAAAAGTCATGGGATAGTAATATGCAAATATCCAGGTGGCGGAAGCAACGAATGAAATACGCATAAATACAGCTATAATCAATGAATCACGTACTAGGCAAGTGTCCATGAGGTCAGTGCAGCGACATTTGGTGTTGATCGGATATGGCAACAGAAGAACGAATCGAGTGTCTTTATTAATAACTCGCCATCGGCGGCTGCGCCTATCTTGGATTCGTGAACGTACTAGTTGGACAGTAGATGACTGGAAAAATGTGGCTTGGTCAGAGGAGTCACGGTTCCAGTTGGTACGATCTGATGGTAGAGTTGGGGTGTGGCACAGACCTCACGAGGCCACGGAAAAAAATTGTCAACAAGGTACTGTGCAAGTTGGGTGAGGTTCCATATTGGTATAGGTGTTTTTTCATGGCATGGACTGGGCCCTCTGGTTAAACTTAACCATACGCTGATTGAAAATAGTTACATTCAGCTGCTTGGAGACAATTTGCAGCCATTCATGGACTTTATGAACCGAAACAACGATGGGGCTTTGTAATGCTCACCCACAAAAGACTACAAAATAAGCACAGAAATCATCTGTCGGCGTAGAGTAACCGGTAAAAGCGGCTCCTCTGGAGGTGAACGTTCCGGGTTCGATTCCCAGCGTCGACATGAAGTAAAGATTTTCTTTACGAATTACTGGGGATGGCAGATCCGTAGGTTCGATTCCCCATGTCGACAAAAGAAGTAAAGTTTTTCTTTACAAATGGCGCCCGAACAGGGACCCACACTAGTGGCCAAGGAACCAACCGTTAGGTCCACCACTCGAGGTCAGGTTGTACCCTTACCTCCCTTTCAAGTGGGGGAGGGTGTAATGCCCACCCACAAAAGACTTCAAAATAAGCACAGAAATCCTCCGTCGGCGTAGCTTAACCGGTAAAAGCGGATCCCCTGAAGGTGAACTTTCCCGGTCCGATTCTCGGCGTCGACATGAAGTAAAGATTTTCTTTACAGCTTCCAGGACGACAATGTACCATGTCACCGGGCCAAAATCGTTCTCTATTGGCTTGACGAACATTCTGGAGAATTCCAGCGAATTCTGTGGCCACCTGAATCGCCAGACAAAAACCCCCATCGAACATATTTGGCATATGATCGAAAAATCTGTTCATGCGAAATATCCTGCCGTGCAATATTTCCGCAATTATGGGCGGCTATACAGACAGCTTGGATGGATATTTCGTCCGACTTCTGACGATTAGTTGACTCAATGCCACGTTGGGCTGCTGCACTTCGCTAGTCAAAAGCGCTCCAACACG
>JJRW01S0003701.1:27981-40846 GCA_001188405.1 Loxosceles reclusa
GGCGCCCGAATTTAGCGACTCACACTAGTGGCCAAGGACCCAACCGTTAGGTCCACCACTCGAAGTCAAGTCGATATCCTGACCTCTCTTTCAAGTGAGGGAGGGTGTAATGCCCACCCACAAGAGTTCAAAATAAGCACAGAAATCCTCTGTCGACGTAGCTTAACTGGTTAAAGCGGCTCTCCGGAATAGAACGTTCCGGGTTCGATTCCCGGCGCCGACAATCAAGTAAAGATTTTCTTTACACCACCTGGTTTTCCACTTCATTATTAAAGGCTTGGTCAATTGTGGTGTTTGGACTAAATTGGTTGGCCAATGATGTGGCAATTTCATTGGCTATGTCTTCCTTTGTTATTGGTCCATTTGCTCCCTGAAGTTTCATGATTCTCTCCTTTGTCTTGTTATGTTTCTAAGAAACTTCCATAGGGAGTTATCTGTAGGATTTATTTCTTTTAGTTGTTCAGTGAAGATCCTGCTTTTAAATGCTACTATTTTCCTCTTGATTTGCGATCTTAACGTATTGAATTTTAAAATCAGGATCCCCTATCTCTTGCCAAATTTTTTATATCCTGTTTTTTTGTTTTATAATTTCAATTACATAGCTCGGTAACAACGTGCTCCGTACATGATGACATCTGTGTAATATATTTACTGTGTTAAGTTGGCAACGCCACAATTATATTCCTGGAATGGCAACCCTCTGTTTTGTTGAGATGTCTCATTCTCGCTAAGTGAATAACAGAACAGAACGTGTAGTATGCTAACTTGTATTTTTTAGTTGATTAAAGCTTCTCTAAATTTCGTCTAAATATGGGTTTTATATTACTACAACTTAATCAACTAAAAAAATATTAAAGGACGCGAAACCTGACGAGTAAAGAGATGGATCAGTTCCTTAAGCCTGAAAGATTTGATGTAGATCCTACGTGCTTGGGCGCGGAGGCTAAATGGAAGCACTGGAAAAGGACTTTTTCGAACTTTCTGAATTCCTAGGTTATCCGCTTAAAGCATGCTACCGCTGTTGTGCAACTACGCGTCGGCGAACGTTTTTCAATATATCAATGACTCGAAGGATTACGAATCTGCCATGTCGATCCTGGATTCTCTCTAAGTTACCCAGCGAAATGAAATCTTCGCAAGGCACTGCTTGGCCTCGCGTGCCCAACAAACTGGTGAGTCCGTTAATGAATATCTCCAAATCCAACAAATGAGTAAAAATTGCAATCAGCTGTTAGCGCTGAACCGTACAAAAATGAATATGTCAGAGACGCCTTCATCCGGGGCCTGAGGAGCCCTCGCATTAGGGAAAGATTAGTCGAGAACACTACTGTTACGTTGGAAAATGCGTTTGATCAAGCCAGAGCTCTCGAACTAGCCGAACTTCATTCTGCATCGTACATGACGACCAGTTCCGCCCCGGTGGGCGCTGTGGAACTTTCTGAGGAGGGCAGGCCGGATACTCAGTTAGCAGCAGTACCCCCTGTCCGCGCAAGGAAGTGCTTTTTCTGTGGACTCGAGCGACACTTACGAAGTGCATGCCCTGCTAGGAATGTGCTGTGTAAAGGTTGTGGAAAGAAAGGACACTATGTGAGAGTCTGTAAGTGAAAAAGGCTTCGAGAACCGGATAACGAAGCAGCCTCCACTCATACTTTAGCGTCTATTGTAATGATTTAACACATTCCTTTTACTAACCTTACTAATCGCGGCGCAGCGAATGCCACGGTTAACATGTCTTTTTTTTGCCATCACTGAAACTGGAAAGATGTAGATTAGGCTCTTGCATCACAAGCTACGTGACCGCAAGAAACAGATATAAAAGAGCGAGCAAACAAAAAATGGTGTCTTTTGCCCGTGGCCTTTTTGCTACGACGTATTTGTGCATCGAAGCCTTTTTTGGCACTTAAAGTTTTTTTACGCTTTTGCGTAATAACCCTCGGAGATTTTACACCGAGGAGATTACAACGAAATTTACAACATACGCATTACGTCTGTGTGAACAGATTAATAAGCTGTAACGCCTTGAAAAATTACGGCGTCTGTTAGATACTCAGAATTGAGTAGACGCATTTAAAGCAAAGTTAAATACACTTTAAATTAGTGTGCAAATAAATTACAACCCACCAACAGATAGGGATATTTGGATCAGTTAAGTTATTTTTGTTGGTCTAAGCCTTAAATTATTTAAAAGGCTTAAGTATTATTTTACAGTGTTTATATATTAACTGCATATACTTATATTTATTGCTGATTATTATTTAGGTGCAAAGTCAGCACCGAAGTGTTTTAAAAGTGTAAATTTGCTCGCACAAATAAATTAAGTTTATTTTAAACTTAAATTGGCTCACTTTAATTTAATTTTAGCAAAGTGCTACAATTAGTTAAGTTATTATTTTGGAAGTGTATGTTGTGTGGTTAAAATTTAAGGGAACTTTTCTTTATTTGAAAGGTACATCCACGATGAATTTTACTATGTCTGCTAAACGAAGCTGTGCCGCGAAATCGCGTAGAAGCGCAGAGGCTTCACTGTCTGACTCCGAGGGAGTTCAGACTTTAATATAAAGCTACCCTCTCATGCTCTTAAGGGTGAATTAGCCGGAAGTGTTAATAAGAGCTTTATAGTATGACGGCCATTACCACTTGCTTGCAGAAGTCTATGACTAAAGTGCTGGTCAATGGTATCGAACTAAATGCATTATTGATACTGGCAGCTCACTCAGCTTTATAAACTCTCGCCACGTTAAATCTTGTCACATTGAGGCTAAATCATACTTTGGTCGAATAACCATGGCTAACTGCTCCATGAGCTCGGACATTGCCTGTTGCTGCAAGCTGACTGTGAACTTAGGAACCCATTAGTATACAAAGGTAGTAGTACTCATAATGAAAAATCTGTGTGCCGACTTCCTAATTGGTCATGATATCCTAAAGCATCACTCTTCTGTGGAAATCGATTTTAACGGGAACAAACCACTTCTTAAAATCTGCTCACTGGCCCTCGCTCAAGTGCCGCTAGCATCATCATTATTCTCTAGTTTGACCCCTGACTGTAGGCCCATCGCTACCAAGTCACGACGTCATTCTTACAAAGACCAACAATTCGTGGCCGCAGAGGTAAAGAAGCTACTAGAGGAGGGAGTAATTGAGCAGAGCAATTTTCCTTGGCGAGCACAGGCCTTCGTGGTGAGAGGGAACCTACACAAACCTAGTATGGTGGTGGACTGGACTACTCCCAGACGTTGAACAGATTCACGTTACTGGATGCTTACCCCCTGCCTCGAATTGAAGAAGTGTGTTTCCTACACTAGGTCTGTTACCTTATTAGGATATACTGTGGAAAACAAGACCATAAAGCCGGACCCCAGCCGGCTTGCTCCCTTAATGGATTTACCAATTCCCAAGAATGCTGCCTCGCTACAAACAGCCCTGGGCATGTTTGCTCACCACTGTAGGTGGATACCCAACTTTTCTGAAAAAATACGCCCCTGTTGGCTAAGGACAGTCTCCCCCTGTCTCAGAAGTCCGTTCAAGCATTCAATTCATTAAAAACTGATATGGCCAGGGCTTCTTTTGCTGCTATAGAAGACACCATCCCCTTTCGAGTAAAAACTGACCCTTCTGAGTTTGCTATAGGGGCCACTCTGACTCAAGTCGGGCGCCCTGTAGCCTTCTTCTCAAGAACTTTGACAAATCTGAACAGGCTCACTCATCTATTGAAAAGGAAGCCTATGCCATCGTGGAATCACTTCGCTACTGGCGACACTACTTAATAGGTAGGCATTTCGAAGTTTTCTCAGGCCAGAGATCTGTGGCTTTCATGTTTGACCAGCATCACAGCAGTAAAATTAAGAGTGAAAAAATCTTGCGTTGGAGACGAAATTGTTTGCTTCAAATTTGACATTATCTATCGCCCAGGAAACAGAAACACTACTGCAGACGCCCTATCTAGAAAAACAGCCTCTACTAATCAGGGAATTAACTTTCAGGAGTTACACGAATCATTATGCCACCCTGGAATCACCCCCATGTACCACTGGATTAGAGCTAAAAACTTACCGCTTTCTCTGAATGATGTTAAAAGGGTCATTGGCTCCTGTTCTATCTGTAGTGAAGTTAAACCCCGATTCTGCCAGAATGAAGGGAAGCTGATCAAAGCTACCGTGCCATTCGAGAGGTTGAATTTTGATTTTAAGGGTCCGCTGCCTACTGTATGTAGTAATCGCTTCCTCCTGACTGTGGTCGACGAGTTTTCAAGCTTTCCCTTTGCGATACCTTGCTCAGATATTTTATCTGCAACTGTCATCTTTCATTTACGGAATATCTTCGCCAATTTTGATATGCCGTCTTTCATTCACTCCGACAGGGGATCTTCATTCATGTCTCGGGAACTGAAACACTTCCTAACGTCTCTCGGAATAGCAACCAGCCGCTCCACAGCATACAATCCTCAAGGGAACGGTCAGGTGGAAAGGTATAACGGTATCATCTGGAAAACAATTCAGCTGGCATTAAAGTCCAAAGGTCTGGCTATTCAGCAGTGGGAAGAAGTACTTCGACCAGCCCTACATTCCATCAGCTCCCTCTTATGCACTGCTACCAACGCTACGCCTCATGAAAAGATGTTCTCACATGCTAGACGGTCCTACAATGGATGCTCCATGCCTACTTGGCTTTCCAACCCCGGACCTGTTCTGATGAGAAAGCACTTGCGTGCTAATAAGTACGAGCCCTTAGTGCAGAAAGTTGAACTCCTTGAAGAGAATCCTGAGTATGCCCATGTTAAACTACCTGATGGACGAGAAACTACTGTTTCTTTACGTCACCTGGCTTCCCAGAGGGAAGCCCTACACAGGACCGCTCCATAACCAACAGAAAAACCTCCATATGGCACAGCCTGTACCTCTACTAATTCAAGTGTGGAACCGGCCGTAGAAGTTCCTGATGTGCTGAATGATCACCCACCTTCTACCGAAACTACGTATGAAGGACCAGATGCTAATCTATCCGTTCCCCATCAACAACCTACGGTTACGGAGACCTCCTGCCTACTTAGAGGACTATGTAACTTATTAAATTATGTGGGGGATAATGTAATATATTTACTGTATTAAGTTGGCAACGCCACAATTATATTCCTGGAATAGCAACGCTCTGCTTTGCTGACATGTCTCATTCTCGTTAAGTGTAGTAACAGAACAGAGCGTGTAGTATGCTAACTTGTATTACGCTTGTATTTTTTAGTTGATTAAAGCTTCTCTAAGTTTCGTCTAAATATGTGTGTTATATTACTACAATCTGTAAGCCGATTTCTCAACAGTATCCAAAATTCTTTCGTGGAAGTTATCTATCGGTGTCTCTATTTCTTCAGTTCGTGTTTGTTGGTCCAAAATCCATATTAAGGTTGTTCAGCAGAGATGTTAATTTATTCCAATCTGTGATTTTTCTTCCTCCCAGATCTTGTGAGTAGTGTAGGTCGATGTCAAATATCACAGGATTGTGATCTGAAGATAACTTAGTTTTTACTTCAGTTTTTATTGGAGCAGGCATATTCTTGAGTGGCCCAATGTCCAAAATGTCCGCATTTTTGCTGCAGTGGTAAATCGATTCATCCGACTCTATTATTTGTATGTTATGTTTTTGCGCATATTGGTATAGTTTCCGACCAGACGTGTTTGTAGCTCGGCCTCTCCAGTTTCTATCTTTACATCTGAGGTCTCCCAATACGAACGTGGATCGCTGATCTTCAAATAGCACTTTAATATCCTCTTTTCTCGGGGGATTTGTAGACTGATAATTATTTTCATTATTCCCAAATTTATGGTGTTAAGCTCAATGCCTATTGCTTGCATTTCCTTTGGTGGTGAGATTGTTGCTAATTGATGTGGGATGGATTTCTTGATAAGTATAGCAACTTCTCCTTACCCCCTATTATCTTTTTCATAGCGATGGCAGGTATAGTTTGCCATTTGAAAGTCTTTCGTGTTTCTTGCACAGCCATGACGTCTATATTTTGCTCGCTGAGAAATTCCTTCAACTCATCTGCCTTAGAGGCAAGGCCATTGGCATTCCAAGTGGCCATCGTGAGATTTAACCGGCTGGTTGGTATACAATTATTCATGGCAATTAAGTCCTTCGCTGAGTTTTTGTATACATTTAACTATGGATGTTATTTTTTCGTCATGTTGTGGGCCCGTTGGAATTCTTCAATTGCTTCTTGTATTATTCTGAACAGTTCGGTGATGTTGACTTCATTTATTATCTTGAACATTTACAAAAGGTCAGTACCAGTTTGTTCAAAATTTGTCTTCATTTGTCTGTTTTCTGTTTTATCCCTTTTTCCTATGATGTTTGGAGGATCTTTTCCTTGGGTTTTGGGATTTGCTGCCAATTATCAGATATCGTACTATCTCCGTGTAGATTAATTTTCTTCACTTCTATTTTCAATTTTTTCTTGCAAAAAAAGGCTGGCACGCAAGTATTTTGTGTTTGTATAGTAATAAAGTCAATTTACGTTGTTTTTTAAGTGAGCAGTGAACAGAAATAAAGCAGTTCCCTCATCTACTGAAATAGCATTGTTAAGAATAATATTCTTATTTAGATTTCGCGTCACGCATCAACATTTACGTTTGGCACACAGTGGCGTCCCGTTAACAGAAAATTATCGATGCTACTTTACAGGAATCTAAGAAAAGGAACAAGCGAAACATAGTTTAACAGTGTTGTCTACTTCTTTACTTTGGCACTTTTCGGTTTCGCGAGGTTTTCAGCTTTGGCAATTAAGCTCGCGCACTTCAGCGGCTGCTTTGATTGAAAACTTCTGATTTTTATCCGTCAACAACTCTGCTAACGATGCCAAGATCCTCCTGGATTTGGCCATCGTTGAACTCTCATTTTCACATTCCATAAAAACATTGCTAATCACATCGTCTATATTTTCCATATTTGCAACCATAATTGATAAAAAGAGAAAGAATTGCCATTGATACGTCTGGCTGACGGTTTGGGTAGCGTTCGTACATGAACCTGCTACCCATAAAGCCTTCATGATTTTTCCCTCTGATTCGGGATTGCAGCCGTCATTCTCACTCGGAGGGAGCCTCATCTCAGGCTTTCCCGAGCCCAGAGGCTACCTCTCGATCGTTTGTCCTAAGAGTAATACTCTCCAAATTAGCTTCCTCCAGGTGAATACCCCATCTGGTCTCCCTCACCAGACGGTCCCGCCACTTCCGCCAACCGAACCCTCTATGGGGCCGCGCACAGGTCGACTCAGACTATTTGGATTCCCGAAGGATCCTTGGGCCCGATGCCCCTGCCGAAGCTTTGGTAGAGTCTGACGGCCTGCGTTATTGGAGTCCTGTCCTTGGTCTGACCCTTTGTCACGGGTCGCACCAACTGGGGGTTTTTATAAGACATCACTTCGCAGTGCAGTTCATGCAACGTACACTCCGTTCAAGGGGGTTAGTAGCGGCGGTGATCGAAGGCTGTTAGTAGGACGTCACAAACATAAAGACTTAATTAAACACATATACCACATTTTTTATTTTGGTTTTGTGCCCGAAGGCTTTTATAATTTTCTCTTTTGTTTTGTGCCGGAAGGCTTTTATAATTTTTTTGGCATGCAGCCCCAGCTGGTAATCCTCGTTGAGGACTTCGCGGACATCGTGTACCATGACGTGGAGAGTGAAGTGACAGGCTCCACTCCGGGTTCACCACGTCATTAGCCTCGCTTCCTTTCCGTGCTCCGGGCCGTCGCACGTGAGACTTCGCACTATGTGCTCAGTCTCAGTCTAGCTATACTGAATTTTTTTAGAGGAAGCGGCGGCTCCGTCAATTCCTTTATTTGTCTTGCTGTTTGGGAGCCTTGGTCTCCTTACAGCCTTCCTTGCACTGCTACGTAGCCCATACTTCCACGGAAGTTTGGACATCCTCTCCGAACCGGAGTTCACCACCTCTTGGCGCGCGCCTAGTCGGGATCCTTTCGTTCGTGCAATTCTGTCTCCACATTACTTGTGTCCGCCTGGGGATGACAACTCCCAGCTGCGATCCTGAGTGGTAGCCGGCCGAAGCCGGGACCCTCTTCGGCAGGAGTTCTGGGACTTGCCGTCTCCCAACCAGGGTTCCCCCGTCCTAACAATTGTGATGGACACTCCGAGAAGTTTTCAACTCGAACCGTTTCCATATATATAGTGACGGACACGGAGTTAGAGGTACTTGCTCGAAGTACGTCTCCCACGTCTTTATGACAGCGTCACTTACCTGTCAGGCGGACATCGACACTTGGCCCACGGCATCCAACTTGCCACTATCGGCCCCAGCAGGAGGCCATCCCCGCTAGGGTTGTTCCCTATCGTTCGGGAACTTGGACAACTCAGAAATTTTTCTAAGTCCAAAACAAGCTTTCTGGAGCGTCTCCGTTTGAAACTCAAAAAGGGCCACTCCGGAAAGTACTGACTCATAAAAATAAAAACTCAATGGCCGAGGCCAATGAGGTTGGTGGACTCCCATGCGAAAGTCCAAGAGCCAGTCTCCCCTCTGGCCCCCGTCTTCACTGAATTTCTACACTTTTGTCTAAGTCTTTAGACAGAAACCGTCATGCCGTTGGCCATCGCCTTTTAGGCGATGTTACCAGGCTACACCACCTGGAGGTCCCCTTCCTGGGGTGAAGCTATTGCGACGTGCAATGAGTCTCCTAGCATGACCGGATATGGGCAGGCGCCCTTCGTATCCCGGGCTTCCAAGACAGTCGGAGCCAATTTTACACACTAAGTGCATTTTTGTAAATTTGTCAACATAGAAAAGAACTTAATTCACAATATTTTAAACCACTGGTTTTAAAATCATTGGCACATGAGGCAATCTTTGCCTAGCGTCTATTTATGTGACTTCGCAATGACCATTAGATTCGTTGCTAGGCGCGGTTAAAGAGCTATATACCGCGACTAAGAACTGCGGTCTCCTTGTCGGCGGGCATTGGAATGCAAAGATCTACTTGTGGGGCCTCTGGGAGGACCGATCACCGCGAGCGCGAATTGTCGGACTTTGCTACGGAACACAAGCTGCACATAGTCAGCAAGGTTTACTCATTAGATACCTTTAGCCGACTGAGAGAGGGAGAGCTGGATCGACGTCACGATGACGTCAAAGCGACTCGTAAGACAGGTTAAGCTTGAAATGGCGCGTTCCGTTCATCGAGACCTGCGGAGCCCACTGATACGTGAACTTTGTCATTAGTTGGGCCCACGTGAGAGTGCCGGCAGGTGTCAGATTAAAAATGATACATGAACTGGGGCGATTCGGTCAAGCGATTTCGGGTGTCGCTCCCAGATTCATAACTAGTCTGTAAAGCGTCAGGTCGTCGGCGCAGGTGGAGGAACTGGTAGGAGAGTTAATGTTCGTTCTCACTACCGTCAGAGAAACATACTGGGCCAGACAATCAGGTGATCAGGCCAGACAACCAGGCAGGAATCAAATATGCTCCGGTGCCATGGTGGTCTCGAAAAATAATGCGATAGCTGGCCAAAATACGAAAGTTTCAAATGGAACCTGAAAGGAAAATGCAAGCAAAGAAGTACCTTAATTTAAAAAATAACCTAGCAGAGTAGAAAAAGTTGATAAACCAGGCGAAGCATGAGAGTCATGGAGAGAGTTCTCCGAAGCCTTAAACGCAATAAACGGTGTTCGAGATTGCCGGAGGAAAGGCGCACGAGATTGCCGGAGGAAAGGGTAACGAATGCCAGCGTCGGTAAAACAAACTAACCGCCGATCTCAATGAGACTTTTAGGTATCATACTGGGATAGCGCTTTACCCAAAGAAAGACATAGAAAACGACAGGCCGACTCAGAAAGCGATATGCCGTGCAATGCAGCATGCACCAGACACCCGTCTTGACGCGATGTTCGCAACAAAAAAATCGACACAGTCGTCAGGTGACTAACGAAAGGGAAAGCCCCAGGTCTCAATGAAATTATTGTACAGACTCCATAAGTCAGAGCCGAACCGGCTCCCTGCAGCGTACAATGTATTTTCTCAGGACATGGGTCTTCCGAGTGACTCGAAGTGCGGAAAGCTTGTGCTTTTGGCTAAGCCAAGAAAGGATCCTGCTTTCGACTTTGCGGAAAGTCTTAGCGCGGTTGCTACTGTCTCAATTCTGCTTTCATGCAAAAAGAAAAGGCTTGTTAAAGTCGACTCAGTACGGCTTCACGTCGCGACGTAGCACAACTACGGCTCTGTGGCTGGTAAAAGAGATACGGAAACACCAAAGTGAAGGTCTTTACACAGTGGTGGTGTCGCTTGAAATAGAGGGAGCGTTTGACACGGTGTGGTTGCCAGAAAATACTCATGCAGTTAAAAGAGGTGACAGGGTAATAGTAGCAGAAACACACTTGAGAGGAAGCTGGAACGGGGGACCCGCAATGCTTTTGCCTCAGATCCTTCTGGAATTTGGTGGCAGATATCGATCTAGCAATTTCTAAGAAGATTCTATGAAGGCCTACGCCGATTACTTTACCTTGGTTGTTTTGGCAGGCACGCCTGCAGAACTGTGAACGAAAATAAGGCCCTGGGACAAATATTGGAATGTAGTATACCCACCGCATTTAGTTCGGCGTTCCTAAGGCTCAGGCGACTGTTGTACGTGGAAAATTCCTGAGCAGGCTGAAACACTCGTTTAGGATGGGAGGCTCAGTCTTTGAGTCTTCAGACGATATTAAGGTTCTGGGAGTTACAATCGACAAGAGTCTGAGCTTTTTCTCACACGTACACAGTATGAAGGAAAGAGTTGAGCAAGTTATGAGTCGACTTGCATACTTCACGCGTGCAAGATGGGGGTTGAAGGGCGGAGCACTTCGAATGGTACGCAAGAGAACTATAGAATGAATGAGATGGTGTATGCTGCCGATTCATGGTGAAAGGTGGAAAGCAATGTCCGAATGGACAGAATCTTAGTCTCCAATCAAAGGGTCCGCGCGCTCCGTAGTTGCTGAGCCTCTAGAACAATCTCGACTGATACTTTGTGCGTCTTGGCTGGTACACCCCCATTGGACGGTGATTTTCCAGGAATCCGCCTTCTTTCGAAGAGAAAAATGTGCTCCCATGTCGTGAATTTCTAACCCCCCTCAGGGGCTTACCTTTTCGTCACTCCGGGGAGTGGCGTGGCATCCCTGAGGTGCTCGATCCATGCACAAGGTGTTTTGTAATCACCTTGTGCTTAGCACAACGTGGCTTTTATATGCTCTTGTGCCCCATTAAACTTGAAATAACCAACCAATCTTCAGAATTTAGACTAAATGGCAAGGCAACAATTTTCCAAGCGGAGGCAATAGCTCAGCGCAGAGTGATAGACTGGGTGGGCGGCCTGCCACCGATTACTAGAGCATGGATCGTATCCTACAGTGTTATCGAGACACTGACTCCGCCGGTGAAAATTGATAGCGCTGATCTGGACTGTAGGAACCCGGGCAACGAGTTAGTCGAGAAGTCAGCGAATCTCGCTCTGGAATTTGGAATGTCTCTCCACGTAGCGCTTTGTACTAGAAACGGCTCTTCTCAAGAACGATGAAGGAATGGCAAAGGCATTGGGCATCCCAACACGCCCGGCGATTAACCCATGAAATCGTCTCTAAAGTGGGAGTGACGCCGTACAAAGACCTGGGTTACTACGCAAAAAAGTAGCGATTTAACAAACCTTATCTAAGATAAACTCATCAGTATTAGATAAGTAGAACTACAAGATTCTCAATATACTTGTAATGTACGAGTATAATACTTACTGGAAACTACATGGTGTGTGAACTCACCTTCGTTGCCACTCCAGTAGCACAGTGATCGAGTCCGGTCTGCATGTGTGTGTGTGTGTTTGCCTTCTCCTTTGTTCATGTTCATCTCTTGTTTGGCACAGCATATCTTAATAGGTTCTTGAGCCATAAAACCCAAGCATCATCATTACCATTCACCTTCGTCAATCATTATGCAATTGTTTCTGAATGTAAACACAAAAATATAAGGTACTTCACCGATATTCTTAGTACGAAAATAATTTAGTTTTTAAAGCTTTTCGTGAGTTTTTTGCTGGAAACATTTAATACAGTTCAAAATGCTTAAAGATATTGCAAGTTTTTTTTTAATCACTTTTGATTTTTTCAATCACTAAATAATACCAAATAATCATTTTTGAAACATAGAAATTTACACAGAAAACCTATTAATTATATAATTGCCATGACGTGAAATATAAAACTAACGCAGTCAACTTTTCAACACAATCAGCAATAATCCATTTATGCGTCCACAAATATTACTCGTAGAATGTATTAATTGATTGTTTTTATTAAGAGGCATAACCATTGAAACTTTATTTTTGTATTTTTCTCGTTCTGTCACTGTATTTCTTAATTGCATCAACATTCTTTAATCTGCAATGCATCACTGGAGATCATGAAAACCAAAAGTAAATACTAGCGTCGATTAGACTGAGAACTGTGTTAGAAACAAATATTGCCGCTCATGTAGTCAAGTGATTCTGTTATCGGACTAAAACCGCAGGAGCTCGAATTCGAATCCTGTTAAAGTATGGATGCTTGCTTATTCTCTCAAAGCCATTTTCAGCGAGAGTGTGCTGCGCCCCCGAATATATAGATCTGCTTTCTTACATACAGACCGTGCCAGTGAGGTCGGCCTCTCCCTGGAACAGCAGCGCCCATATGGTGGCCGACATTCCGATTATCGCATCAGGAAAAGAGCAGCTGATTTTAAATGTCATTATCTTCGCTGTAATATTAAACCACAGGAAAGCAAAATGAATTGATACACTATTGCACTATTGGCAATGATGCATAAATATTCAAATGTGGTATCGATAAGTTATCTAGC
>JJRW01S0003711.1:81960-92220 GCA_001188405.1 Loxosceles reclusa
GTTGCTTGTGACGTCTCCTAATCTGCGTTTCTGTCAAGGTGGTGGTTGGAATCGATGAAGATTAGTAAAACCGTTTCTCGCGCTGCGCTGCATGTTAACTCGATATTAGTAAGGGAGGGGAAATTAGTACACTACAAACATGTCTAAAGCTTTCTCTTTGCGAATTTTCGCCAAATTTTCATTGGCATCTTCTGGATAATAACTCCATTTGCAAAGTTTGAATGGTCACTGCAGTTAAAGGTGGCTTCCTTTGGTTAGTTATCTTTGTTTAGAAACTGTCTATCTGGCTTATGTACTTCAGTGTACTATCACCTGTTTGTACTTTCTATGTGTCCTTTGGATTTTCTCTTCTTACCTTCCTTTTTATTTTATAGACTTAAAAAAACCCAGAAGGGGAATGAAACTACAACTTTTATTTTTTCAGGGTATGTAAAGTAGGAAATACAGAACAAATGATTAGCATTTTAAAACAACACGCAGTATACACGTCGATACAGTTAATGTATTGAATGTGCACTTCTGGATGATACTATTTGCTCTACACTCCGTGTCATTGAATTAAATGAAACTCTAATGGAGTCTTGTGCAATAGCCATTCACACACAAGATGGATTAACCCTTGCCCAAAGTTCTTCAAGATATCATGGAGGACTGTCATAAAACGCATCACCTTTCTTTTGAGCATATCCTACACGTTTTCTGTGAGGTATAAATCAGGTGATCGTGGTGGCCTAGCAAAAAGTGGAACTTTGTTAACTCTGAAGAAGGCTCGCGTTGTTCCTGTAGTATGTGCAGTGACCTGCTGACCGCTAGGTAGACCTTGACAGTACGGAGATGCGACTTTGCGTAGAATGACATATCGAACACTCGTTATGGTGGCTTCAACTCTCACCATAGATGATCTGTTGTTAAATCCACTAGCACCCCATACAAGAATGTCCTTTGTTGGAGCGGTATCCCGGGTACGAATATAATGTTTTCGGTGTCTCTCACCTCGTCGGCGGCGAACGCGTATGAGACCATCATTTTCGTCTCGAAAAAAACAGTAATTCATCAGTGAGTACGATATCCTGTCTCTCAGTCTGCCATCCACGACTTTCGATGCACCATTGAAGTCTGGCTGTACGTTGCTGAGGTATCAAAGGTAACCTGAGAAGCAATTGACGCGCCCGTAATCCAGAACGTAATAAACGGCGACGTACTGTGATAGATGTCATTGGTGAATCAGTTATTGTTCGCCATTTCTGTGCCAATACCGACGAAGATGTAGAACGGTTAGCCAAAGACATCCTAATGAGATGACGGTCATCTCTAGACGTGGTCTGCGTTTGACGTACAGAACCTCATTTCGTGTCCTATGCCCTTCTACGAACCAGTCTCTGCATACTCTTTCAACCACAGGAACACCCCACCCTACTCACCTGACAATATCAATGAAGGAAGCATCAGCTTCTCTCTTGTCAATAAGTGTCTTCTGTCAAAGCCTTTGGGACCGAGGAAGTCCAACGTCCAATCCCAGGCTGTTGAGTTCTTCAGTATGTCTGCGGACGAGACTCCTCCGGAGCCGGGTCATGTGGTCGTTACCCGACCCGAGCAAGCGGCCGGGTCGGGTAACGTCCGGGATTTATCCACTTACGTCCGGGATGTATCCCACGTGGGTCTGGGAACTCCACTGAACGGTTTACGAGATCAATGGTGCTAAAGAATGAGGGGCACGAGAGTCTCTCTTGGCAAAAAGATTGCGGTGAGGTATGTCCTCGGCCTCACGGACCTCGATGTCGGAGGGAATGTTGTGGCATAAGACGAAGCAGATCGGGTGAGCCGTTCCTCTCCGGCGGTCTTCGTTGCCCAAGTTAGTCATCGAGATGGGCTACTATGACGGTATTCTAAAGTCGCAAGTACTAGGCGCGCCCATCCAATGGGACTAAACCAGCGTCTCTGGCACTCTGTCAGAGGCTAGGCAAGTGTCCGACTTGACGCCTAAGGGGGCTCTCTCGAGAGTCTGGAGCGAAGTGCTATTGAGAGGCGCCGGTTAGCGCACTGACACTCGGTCAGTCGTTAGTACAAAAGCCCGGTAGCATGGAACCGAATGTTCCTACAGTCTGAAACCTGAGTTCTTCAGGGGGAGGACTGGAAAAATCAAGCGGGACTGACTGGACTGATAAGTTCGAACGTCGGGCCTTCTCATAGGGTCCGACGTTCTTCAACTGATTGGAGACCATTGGCAGTCATTCATGTATTTCATGTACCCAAGCAAGGATGAAGTTTTCCAGGATGACAATGCACCGCATCGCCGAGCCAAAACCGTTTGCGATTGGTTTGACGAACGTTCTGGAGAATTCCAGCGAATGATTTGGCCACCTAAATCGGCAGACGTCTGCCGATTTAGGTGGCCACATCAAACATATTTGGAATATGATTGAAAGTTCCGTTCATGAGAATCATCATTCCCCTGCAACACTTCCGCAATTATGGACGGCTATACAGACAGCATGGCTGAATATTTAATCAGGGAACTTCCGACGACTTTTTGAGTCTTATGCCACGTCGAGCTGCTGCATTTCTCCGTTACAAAGATGGTCCGAGACGATATCAGATGGTATCCCATGACTTTTGGCACTTCAGTGCATAATATCTCACGCCGTGACCATCGGAACATTAATAAAATAAAATAAAATCTTCCCGAATATGGCAATCAACAAGGCATAGTTAGTTAAAGAATTAAAGAGAGTGAGTTAAGTGTTCGCAAGAAGAGGAAGGAAATGGGGAAAAATCGCATATTCAGTGGGAAAGACAATAAGTGAAAGGAGATTTTGAGAAAGTACAGCCGAGTGCGAAACAGATGGTTAAGTTCCTGTTAACTGAAAAGGGGGCTTGGAAGAGTTCGATTTCATAAGTAACGGAGCGATAATATGCCTATGAAGAATAAAAGTGCTCGTTTGTAAAAGTAAATGGTGTTCGTTAGTGAAAATGAAATGTGCTGGTGCAGAGATATCCTATTGAGAAAGAAATTGCACAGTTTTATAGATCGGCAGAAAAAGGGATATTTTCTGAACTGATTAGGACAACAGTTTTGATAATTGAAAGGAAATATTGAGATGGTGAATTGATGAGGTGGGTAAGACTGAACAAATAAATCGTGACATCGATGGGTTAGTACGAGTGAGGAGTTTGGTGAGAAGGCTTTGGGAACCCATCCCGATCAGCGTTCAAAATTGCGGTTCACCGAAGGGAAAGAGAATTGTTTATGTTTTGAGGCAGTCCAATAAGAGACATGGAATTATGAGAATTGTCCAGTAGAGTACCACAAGCCGAAGGGGGAAGGCAATGACGAATAAAGACAAGGGGGAGTGGGGAAGAATGGCCTTCCCAGTGTTAACCGATTGGGTCACGAGATTTCGTAGGAGGAGGAACTGAATTCGAAAAACAATACAAGGTCAGAACTTAAAAAAAAAAAAAAAAACTGAGAGATTTCCTGGATAGCGAACAAAAGACTCCCGGGGAAGGGGAGGAAGACTTCAGGGAAAAACGAAAAAAACGGGAAGGAGAAAAAATGAGGAAAGAAGAAGTCGAGAAAAAGCCGAGTAGAGTCCGGCAAATCCACGGTATTACGCGGAATATAGGGTTTTTCACAAGTAAGTCCAGTTCCTAGGTTGTGTGGACCACTCGGAGTAAAAAAACCATCGCGAGTTTCTATTCATGAGTGAAGTAAACGATTAGCTAAAGTAGGATGTGGGGAAACCCCTGTATAGCGTTAAAGATAATGTGAAAAACTAGTGATGCTCAATCTATCGCCGTGTGAGTGCCTCCGTACATCATCGAAGGACTGCCCTTTTCATCGAGTGCCTGACGAGGAGATTCAGCTGTCTACGGAAATGGTGAGAGTGATTTCGTTGTTATCTTTTGCTTGAATTGGGACCTAAACTTTAAATGAAACTGTTGTTACGTTATGTTGTGTTGGAGACACTCTCCTTGTTAAAGAAGTCAATTTAAGATGATGTATTTTCCTCTATCTCTCTGCAGATAGATCGACGGGTTGTGAATGGTTGGAAGAAAGACCAAATGTGTAAGATTAGGGAGTGTAACGTTATATGTGATTTTCAAGAGGAATAAAGATGAAGACTATTTACAGTCTTTAACTTGTCTAAATTTATTACTTCCTGTTTAATTATTGAATAAATACTAATGTGCGTTACAAGCAGTTGCCTTAACTGATTTACTTTGAAATGAATATTGTTTCATCGAGGAAAGCGATCGAACGAAAATAGCCCCACTGGAACACAACAATACGATCACGGCCTACGCACGCAAAATCCTACGCCGCAAATTTACGTACAATTGATTCAATATAAATACAAGCCTATACATTTTATGCATGGACGTTCATACATGGTATGTATTTGAACTTCTTACGTTTAAGTGGAAAAGTGTGTATGTAGAATTTTTAACAGGTCGACCCTGCCAGCTTTGAATCGAAATTCAGGTCTCACAATTCTAGTAGCACTTTACCATAGAGTTATGCCCATGACTGCTAAGACGCATATTTATCTACATATCACAACATATGTGATATTTAGATAAATATAAGTACATATCTCATATTTATCTACATATCACAGGCTGTGGTCTTTACAGATTTTATATATGTATTATTTTTCGTCTTGTCATTTCAGAAGAAGAGCTCTCATTACTTGGGGGTGACCTCTCTCCGTCTCTCTGACACATCTACCAAAAGTGTTTTTGCTCTCTATTTGTAGTGTCAGTGCTATATCTATATATGTCTTGTCTTATCTATCTATCTATCTATCTATATATATATATATATATGTAGTGCATCACTGTCACGATCTCACGATATGAAGTTGTTTTCATTACGCTTAACTAATAAATTAAGTTTAAAAACCAACTTAATAAGCAGAAATTAGGTTAAAAGTTAAAAATTAAAAACCAAATATGTATTTTCTTAGAGATAGCATTAAATTAAGTTTTAATTAAGTTAAGGAAACATTCAATACAATGATATTTGTGCAATTTATTTATCCTTAATGTTAATCAAATTATACTTAAGAATACAATTTATGGGATGAGCTGGATCGACGATTGCGAGCCAAGCCAACTCGGCCAGAGAATTTGTCAGTTGCCTCTGTTTTCAAGAGAAGAGGATTAACAACATTGTTTTTTCTCACAGATTTTCATAAGTGAGAATTGGACGAAAAACACGTGAATAATCCGAAAAGGGACAGTGATACTCAAATCACTTAAGCATGAACTTATTTATAGCGAAAGTTTCACTTATAAGCATCAGTTACAGTCTATTACCTCAAAGATCTACTGAATACATTCATAAATCTTACGGGTCTCGGCACATCTTACAGGATCGGCCATAAAAGGAACTGCCCCGTTTTTCTTTTACGTGTCCCATGACGCTAATTCCTGTAAACTATGTTTCCGCAATATTGCTACAGCTACTTTTGAACATGTTTATCGTGTTCAAATGGATTAGCCCCAAAAGTTACTTACTGGAAATAGGATTTTAATAAATCACCCAAAAATACGGAATTTACATGGTTAATTCGTTTCTCATGGTTAAATCTAAACATATTTTAACATGTAATATTATTTTCCATTAAGCGTAACGTAATTGATTGAATTATCTAGTGGTCAGTTTGTAATGAAGGGTACATGCCGGAGATCTATGTAACGCACCCAGCTGATTTCATCCTAGTGCACGCTTCCATCTCCTTGAAATTTGCGTCGGTGTAGCATAGGTTGAGAAAGTCTCCAAACTCTCAGCAAAATTAAAAAAAAAAAAGGAACAAACTTGGGAGATAAGTGTTAGAGCTAAACAAACTTCTTACTATCCAGGCTTCTAAAAAAACATTTAATTTCAAGATAAACGGGACTTTTTTGTTATACCTTTAATGGATTATATTACCTGAATTGGAATATTGTTGTCACAACGAAGAATAAAACAGGAAAATAAGCGGAGAAATTAGAGGCGGAGGGTTGTAGTAGCTTTCGCTTCAGGTATGTTGGTCCAGGCGTTTAGTCAATGTTCTCGGTGCTGTTTTCGGTACGACTTGTCATGATGGGAGTTTGTTTTCGCTTAGGAGCTTCACAGATTTCTCTAAATTCGGCGACAAACTTTGAACATGACTCTCAGCTTGTCGAGAGATATGATCGGAGATTCTTTCCCACGGTTATTGCGAAGGCTCGCGTTTTCTCTTTCGACAAGAGTTCCGGTGCTTTTTTTTATTTATTTTTTCTTTTTTTCATTTGGAGGTGTCAGGCGCCGAGAGACGGGATAATTAAAGAGAGACGATTAAACATCCGGTATGAAGAGAGAGAATGACTTCCATTGAACGGAAGCTATACTTACCGTCAAAGAACATAGAGGCATCCTTTGCTTTCTTTTAATACGTTGCTTTGCGGCTTTTATAAAGCAAACAGAAAGTTTGATGTAAAACTATAAAAGCCGAAACCAGAGTATATAAAGTTCAGTTGTTGTTGTGTTTTATTCCTGTGTGGTGATTCGTAAGAGACGGGTCGGCCATGGCTGCCAATTGTGAACAGTGAAAGTGTATCCATGTTGGTGTTTTCCTTTGTTTTGCTGATTAAATCCGGTTACATTTTCACTTGAGTTCTGCAAGCTGGGGCGTTAGTCAGATTATTTGGGTTTTGGTTCTCGATACACCTGCGGTCATCTGGTGAGTTAAGTTTTGCTTATTCTGGTTTTTGTAGTTGTCTGCATTTGATGTAGACCAACAGAGGCGTAGGTGTCTGCATTTGGTTTTGTGGTTGTCTGTTCTTTGTTTATCGCTGTGAGAGGTACGCTTGGAAGCTAATAAGAAGTGTGAATATATGACGCATTTGATGTATTAAAATCTACGAATGGATCCTCATCGTTACTTTTATCAAGATCAGGCCAAGTTTGTTTTTGTAGAGTTTGTATCGCAGTACCAACCTTTTGTTACCCAAATTGTTCAGTTCAAATTGTTCAGAATTTGCTACTGATGAAACTTGCTAGCATTAGTATAATTTGATGTGTTGGTAATTTTGAAAGTGTATACTCTTAAATCAATTTGCCTTATGTCGAGAATGATGCAACATTTTCACCGCTACGCAAACTGGAAGCTTTAAAAAGGCATGTTTCAATTTCAGTGGCTGAAACTCACTGTAGGTAGAGAAGGGAATATGTGAATAGCCTATGATCGAGATCGTAGGATCCAGTAGGAAATAACTATCAAGAAACATGAGAGTACAAAGTAGGCTTTGTTTCAAAAAGAAGCCGTTCGGAAGCTGTGCAGTAGATTATTTTAAGTGGTGATAGAAGTGTGTTGAAAGACGATCGTGCTTATTACTAGATGGAAAACGTGAAATATGGATAGCTACAACAAGAGAAATGGAAAATTCAGAAAGGTGGCATGCTTTGGTGTTAACCATTCCGTCATTTTCAGACTGCGGAAACATTTTCAAACGAGTGTAACAGTTGCCAAAGGTATGTTATTGGTCGCTCAATTGTTACCAAACTTTGTAAAGAAAGTTGTCGAAGCGGGGATTCGAACCCAGAACGTTCAGCTCCGGAGCGACTGCTTTCCCATTTAAGCTACACCGACCAGTATCTGGGTAGCTTATATCGAAATCTTTCGTGGGTGAACATTACATCCGCCCCCACACGAAAGAGAGGTCAGGGTAACGACCTGACCTCGAGTGGTAGACCTAACAGTTGTGTCCTTAGCCACTAATGTGAGTCCCTGTTCTGGCGCCATTTTGTAAAGAACAGTTTGTCGACGCCCGGATTCTAACCCGGAACGTTCAGCTCCGGAGCGACTGCTTTCCCATTCAGACTACGCCGACGAGTAGTTGGATAACTTATATCGAAGTCCTTTGTGAATGGACATTACAACTTTCTTCAACACACATAAGGGCTTTGATAGCTAAGCGCAACTGACGACCGATTGCCTTAAGTATCAAAGCAATAGTTACTGCAACAAAAGGACGATCAGATATCGACTAGTAGTGTGTGCGGCGAAGACTGCATATGAAAAGTCTGTATGTATTGATACTTCGAGTTTGTGTCTCGTTAAGTGGTTCAAGCAGAAGAGTGTAATTGGACTGGTGTCCTCAGCATGTGAACTGGACAGTAGTAATAGTAGTAGTCCAACGTAATGTTCACCGATGAATCCAGATTTGCTCTGGAATCCGATACTAAGCGTAACTTGGAGAGAAATAGAAACCGGAACAACCCCGGTAATCTCATCGAACATCGCGTATCCTAACGTTTTCTAACGGAAAGGAAGATTCTGGTTTTTCGAAAAGTCGAATTTGATAAGTTTAGAGAAAGTGTTTCGAAAGAGTTTGCAGTTCCTTTGGCTGGTCTCAATGCAAATGGGAAGTGGTAAGATTTTAGCTCAAGTTTAAAAACTTACCTATAGTTTTGTTTCCTTCAGAAAGAAATCAATTCTTCGCAAAATTAGTCCTCCGTGGTTTAATGGGGAGTTGAAATGTTTATTCTTCAATAAGCAAAATGCTTTTAAGGCCCTCAACATTCCCGGTAATCTGTCGGACAGGGATACTTATAATCAGGTCAAAAAGCAGTTTAAATATAAAGTACGAAATGCAAAAAAGAAGAACACGAGTTAGCGATAGCGCAAAATAAAAATTCTAGCCCAAAAGTGTTTTTCAGCGACGCCAAAGTCGCAGGGATAATATTGAGAAGATAGGACCTATTTCATCTCCAGACGGAGATATTACTGCCGATGACTTTGACATGGCGAGGTTTCTTAACAATTATTTTGCATCGGTTTTTTTTCCAAACTGTGGACTCGGGGTTGAAATTGACTTAGTGCCTGGGCAGATATGACATAATTCTTGACCTTTGAGATTCACAAACAACTGTTGTAAGTAAAACTTTACTTATGTCGATGCCGGGATTCGAACCAACGGATCTGTCAACTCTAGAGTGAACGCTTTCCCGGTTAAGCTACGCCGACAGGACAACTGAATAGCTTATTTTAAAGTCATTTTGGGGTGGACATTACATCTTTCCCCACTTGAAAGAGAGGTCAAGGTAAACGACCTGACCTCGAGTGGTGAACGTAACGGTTGGGTCCTTGGCCACATATGTGAGTCGCTAAGTTCGAGTGCCATTTGTAAAGAAAACATTTCACTTATGTCGACACGGGATTCGAACTAAGGGATCTGTCATCTTTAGAGTGACCACTTTACCGGTTAAGCTACGTCAAAGGGGTAATTGAGGTAACTATTTTAAAGTCATTCGGGTGGACATTACACTGTGTAAAATTAAAAGGCGCCAGGACCTGATGAAATTTACTGGAGATTGCTGATTGACTCCCAGAAGCATTACAAAACTTCTTTACCCAGTCGTTTGAGACAGCTATAGTCCCTAAGGAATGGAAATTGGCAAATGTAGTACCTATTTTTAAAGTTGGTGACCGAGAAATAGCAGCGGATTATCGTCCAATAAGTTACTTCAGTTATAGGAAAGATTGCTGAGGCAATAATTAAACGACAACTAACGACCTTCTTAGAATCTAAGTCTCTTATCAAAAATTCTCAGCACGGGTTTAGAAATAAAATGTTTTGTGTCACAAACCTTTTGCAATTTTATGACCTAGTTACAAAAGAACGAGATAACAAAAACGGCGTCGATGGAATTTATCTGGATTTTCGTAAGGCGCTTGACAAGGTACCTCACAGCAAATTAATGGAAAAATGAGGAAAATTGGTGTGGGTGGCAAGTTACTGAGATGCATAAGCAATTGGTTAACGAAAGCAGCGGGGGTTGTAGTAAATGGAATTTACTCAAATTGGGAAAATGTTGTGAGTGGAGTCCCTCAAGGTTCTATTCTGAGACCCCCTCTTTTTCGTGAATGATTCAAAGGAACGAGTCGGGTCATTTGTTACCAAATTTGTGGATAGCGCTAAAGTCATACGAATTGTAATTAATGAAGCTGAAGCCCGAGGACTCCAAAACGATATGGATAAGCTAGTAGAATGGACGGAAAAGTGAGTTATAGTATTTTCTCTTAAGAAATGTAGAGCGATGCATTTTGAAAGCAAAAAAAGGAATTTAGTTACCAGATAGAAGGAAGAGAGCTAACGGCGGTGGACTGTATGAAAGACTTGGGCGTTATGGTGAGTTTTTATCTAACGGAGTGGTAAACATTTGGAATAGTCTAGCAAAGGAAGTGTTTCAGTCAAAGGCGGTTGAAAGTTTCAAGAGAAAAGTAGATGAGC
>JJRW01S0003718.1:83355-94505 GCA_001188405.1 Loxosceles reclusa
TACACCGCTGGACATTAAAAAAGACTACATCAGGAAGGAAAGCTAATAATAGAACAATATTTGTTGTACCACAGTATGATGGGAGAAAGACGTGATTAAAGTTCCAGGTAATTTTGAGGGACAGAATATGCCGAAAGCAGTACCCAGAAATAACAGCTCTAATCCGGCTAGGCATCTGTTTGAACAGCGTTTACACGGAAGATACGGGTACAGGAATCTGCGGTTTCAACTCTATGCCAACGCTCATGAATCGTGAAAGATAACGGTGGTTTGTCTCCCAGCAATCATGGGGCAGAAGTTCTCAGTTAGTGACAGATCTGTGGAACATGCTACTCAGGGCGGCAGTGGAAATCCTTCTTTATTAAGGAAGGTTAGGACGGCATGAGAACGATGCGGCCATGGATTTTCCTCTTGAAAAGTTGCGTGACTGAAGCCTCGAAGATAGTGCTCAGTAACGGGCCTTAACGCATCAACAAAGTAAAGGCGATTGACAATGTAAAGGCGACCCCATACTATAAAACTCCAGGTGCTGGGCCCGTATGACGATCACAAATGCAAGATGGCAATAGTCGTTCTCCCTTCGTGCCGCCACACGCATGGATACGATCATCATGATGTTATACGGAGATTTGTCTGCAACTACGACGTAACGCCACTCTTACGTCCATGTTTGTCGTTGAACGTACCGTTGTAGGCGCACCTCTCTTTCCTTCAGCGTCTAGGGAAGTCGCAGTAATGAGCGTGGTTCAGACACTTGTCGTTTTACAAACGACACATGTACCTTACTCAGGGTGCGTGACGTGGCCGTCCGGAGAAAATGTGTCTCCTCTGGGGCGTTACTGACTTGGAGTCGCTGAGATCCTGTACGGCGTTCGGTATGACGCTCCTGGACCAATCTATTCCATATCCTCGTGACAGTCATGTGATATCGACCAAAGCCATCAGCAATATTCCGGAACCAAAGAAACCGCGTCCCCGGTAGGCCGCGATCAAAAATTCAGATCCGTGATGGTAGGCACTCCTCCGTCGTGCACGAAGCATAACAAGACATTTACCGAAACAAACAAAATGCGAATGCGATTTGTGTATGAAAATCTCTCTTCGCGGTATTTTCTTTCCTTTTATGTAGTCTGTGCTCTCACCTGCTTTGTGATCAGGCGTTAAAATGCCAATCATTTGGACATACCAGCATGTTGTTCCTTTCATGCAAATTTCGTGTTTATTGTGTGCTGCCTGCATGGTGCAGTTATTTTATTACCCCTCTGTACATAATTGTACTTTTATATATATATTAACAGGGAGTTTCGCAAGAAATTTCCTAAATTTGAAGTCAAATAACTCTGAAACGGTGACCGATAGGATAATGAATCGAGTAGTACGTTTTTGCAGAAAACCATAAAACTCTCACACAGTTGTTTCACAATTAATTACAATTGTTTCCAACAGGTGGCGCTGTAAGCTGTATTCGCATTACATATCATTATAAAGCCTGCTTTGAAGCGTCTTCAGACGATTCCGCTGTCACAACACGAAACGAGATTAGCGTACTGAAGGAAGTGGATAAAGTCCTGTATTCCGTTGCGCAACGTGTTTTTCTGGTACTCTTGTATCACCGTTTAAATCGCAGTCTGACGGCAACAAGACGCGGTTTTCAATCCCTATTTGACGTTACAACAAGTCCTGATTCCAAAACAATTGCACAGCTTTTCGACAAATTTCACAAGACGAGCAACATGGTTGATGTTTTTGGGAGAAATGTTGGCCCGAGGAAATCGGTGTTACACCTGCAGATGCAGCGACAGTTGCTGCAGTTATTCTGTGTAATCCGAGAAAATCTATCTGAAGAGTTGCAGCTGAATCCAAATTAATGCCATCCAGCATGTATAGAATCCTTAGGAACACCCTACGCATTTCCGTATTAAGATCCTGAATCTCCAGCCCATAAAGGTTCGAGGCGTTCGCCAATGATATGCTCGCCAAGATTGATCATGATGGATTTGATGCTGGCTGCATGTGGTTCACAAATGTGGCCCATTTTCAACTGGATGGTTTCGTAAATATACAAAACTCGCGTGTTTGGGGTACCGAAAAGCTGCATTTGCGTCAAGCACGACCATTACATTCCGTAAAAGTTACTGTTTAATTGAAGTATCCAGCAAAGGTATCTTTGGCTGTTTTTTTCTCCGAAAATAGATAACTACAGGAAGGTACATTGGGGTTTTGGTATAATTAGTCGACACACTACAAACGTTGGACGAATGACCAGAGGCTTCATAGTTCAAAGAAGATGGAGCCCGACCACATGCTACGTGTAGGGCGGTACGTGCAAGATCTTACTTGCCGGAATAGCGTCATGCCTCAGCATTCAAATTCGCCAGCACTGTAGAAAATGCACATTTTCCATAATTTCAACTTCAAACACAAATCATACACTCATAGCTAAATTATCTCAATTTAGAAAGGAACCTATTTATTTAGGTCATATGTTGAGCCAGAATTTTCAACCGTGTAACTGTACGACACAAGGGACTCAATACTGTACAATTCGCGTAATAGCACGGCCATCTTGAATACCAGGCCTCAAAATGGAACGAACTTCCTCTCCTGGTCATATTCTCTTTTGACGTCACTAGTAAATGATTGGTTGCCAGCCAATCCGAAGGGACTGACGACAAAAAAGTAGATCGATTGGAGAGGAGTTTTGTTGCAGTTGGAGTTATGGTGTTCAACATGGCACTTGTTATAGACTGTCCGCTACACAGCCCAAGCACGGGAAGTGAGTACTGTAAAATTGTATATGTTGTTAAAACTAAATAAGACGGCGGTATTTAAGAATCTAAAGACACTTCTTTAGTAGCATTCTTACATTTTCCTGTTCCTAGTTATTTCTCATGTTCTGCATGTCTACTTTTTAAATCAAAAGAACAAAATGCCCTTTGGTGACCTTGGTGGAACAGAAACGAAACCATCACAGGACACATTTTTAGGAATGTATCTTAATGTCGGAATCCAATGACGAGACGGTTCTCCCACAACTTGCAAAATTTATAAAAGTATTTCTCTCTAATAGCACACTCAAGTCAAAGCCTTCGCAATTATCCCAATTTAGAAACGAAACTGTTTATGTGTCATATGTTGAGCCAGAATGTGCACAACCCTTTTACTGCCTGACCACGAATGACTCAAACCTATACAATTCGCGTAACAGCGTGGCCATTTTGAATACCAGGCATCAAAGTGGAATGTAACTCTTCCTATGATCAATATGCTTTTTTAGCGCCAATGGTTGATGATTGGTTGCATACCGCCAGAAATGTTGGCGTGCATATGTTTTACAGCCGTGGCGTGTCGTGTTTACGTCAAAAAAGTAGATCGATTGAAAGCGGTGTTTTGTTGTAGTTTGAGTCCTGGTGTTCGAGATGGCTTTTTATAGACGACTGTCTGTTACACTTCCTAAAACACGTGAAGTAAATATTGTAAAAATTTGCCTGTTGATAACACTAATTCAATAGGCAGAATTTAAAAGTCCATAGCCAGTCCTCTTAATATCAGTCTTGCACTTCACTATTCCTAGCTATATCTAATGTTCCGCATGTCTGATTTTTAAATCAGAGTGAGCAATAAAATGCCCTTTCGTTACTGGTAGAAAATAAAAACCGTAACAGGACAAATGTTGGGGAAGATATGTTAGTGTCGGAATACAATGAGGAGGTGGCTGTCCCAACTTGCAAAATTTATAAAAGTATTTTTCTGTAATAACGTACTCAAGTCAGAATCTAATTTCCTGTAAAGAGCTTTCGGAGGTTACTTTAAAATATTTGTCAAATTTAGGCCAGCTTGTGCTTTAACAGAACTTTATTTTAAAAGAAGTGTTTAATTTCTTATCATTTACGTGTAAGGATTGCATTCCGACAGCTTAACCACAAAGCGATCAACTTTGGTCATTTACGGGCAGGGGGAATAAATGACTACAATCCTCTTTTTCCAGGTTTGGTTTGATTTCTACTAGATACTTCTCACTTCACCCTTTCTTAACACTTGTAACGAAGAGTTGTCGACACCAAGAGTTGTCGACACCCGGGGCATTCAGCTCCGGAGGAACCAATTTACCGGTTTACCTACGCCGACGGAGTAACTGCTTAGCGATAATCATCTTAAGCTTCATAAGCTTAGCATCAAGTAATACTGTAGTCTTTTATGGATGGGCATTACATCCTTTCCCACTTGAAATAGAGGTTCAAGATTACGATCTGACATCGAGTGGTGGACCTAACGGTTGGGTCTTTGGCCACTAGTGTGAGTCGCTAAGTTCGGGCGCCATTTGTAAAAAAAAAAAGTTTTCCACGCCGTGATTCGAACCCGGAAATTCATTTCCGGTGGAACCGCGTACCCGTTAAGCTACGCCGAAGGGGCACCTGGGTAGCGTATATTGTAGTACTTTGGGGGGCATTACACACTTTACCGGAGCCTGTCTCGTTTTACCTGTCTAAAGCTCTTTTCAAACGATTTGATATCTGACATCATTTAGGCGCTTTCCGTTTTACTTACTTTTAGTTTCTTTCTTGTAAGAAGCGAGTTGTTTATAGAAGGATTTTTGCTCTCTCTTACGCATTGGTTCTTTTTGCGTGGGGAGAATCCATTTACATGTTCCTTCTGACATTCAGTTTTGTATGTTCACCACATTGTCATTGACTGTCCTGTTTTTACGTCACTTCGTGTTAAGATTTTTAGTTCTCGTGTTTTAGATCTTTATACCAATTTAGCACCATCATTTGATTTTACCATTTTGAGAATTTTTTTTACTTTCGTGTCATATTTATTACGAACTTTACAACTTTGTATTCATTTGTTTTTACCTTTGTGATATGCTGGTTTCATCTCACCCTCTTTTACTCGTCTGTACCTTCTTTATGTTACTCGTCTGTACCTTCCAGGGGTGCATGACAGGCATCTTGTTTACTTTGTGTCTGTTTTCCTTTCGTTAGTTTTGTCTTGCTATTTATCTTAATGTTTGGCACAAAATGGCCTTTCAGGTTTTGTGCCATTAAACCTCCACCAAACAACCAACTCTCCGGTTACTTTCTGTTTGCGGGGGTTTGGGGTTGGTTTTTCCGTTAGAGTATTGCTGCAATTTACTAAATATTACAGAAATGTTTAAATCTAATCGTTTCCTTTCATTATTTTATAGTGCCAATTTTGTCTCTCTATTTATAGTTACAAAAAGCATTGATACTACGTGGACAAATGACATTTAATCTCGCCATTCAAATTCCCCTACACAATTATGGAAAAGACGTGCTTTCTATAACTCCAGCTATAAGCCCAATTATGTACTCCTACATAACCGAACTGAGTTAGTGTAAATTTAATATAAATAAAGATTATGTTTATGTACGAAGCATGCTCTCCCGTCGCAATCGCTCATTACTTAAACAAATCATGGGATTTCACGAGTATGGAATGAGTTCGTTATGAGCGCGTGAACACGTATTTCCTGAAGTAGTAAATATTCATTAGACGAGATATACTATTAGCCATATTTACTGGACAAGCAGATCTATCACGCGATTGCCGAGACACAAAGTTCGACAATTCAATTTGGTGGGCAATTAAACTCAAGGTGCTAAACGTGAGCCACCACAGATTGCCGAATCTCTAAATTATTTGCATATAATGCACTTCAAGTTCCAATTACAGACGAGGGAGGTAGAATTCGATTAAAAGCATATGCTTTGTTTATTTTACATTCCTTGGAGCGATGTACTTCCTAGGTTTAGAGTAGAATATACTTAAGAAAAAGAAATGCATCATATACTAATCGATACGTTTACATCGTTATAAAATCGGGGACAAATATATGAAACCACACAACGGAAAACATATAATCATATATAAAACATATAAAAGTATATAAAACATTCAGAACTGCTTTCAGTCTCCTCGGAACTGTAAACTAGAATTCCTGTATAGTGTACAATATAATCATATACTATTCTTCTTGCAAAACATTTGGCAAATCACTGTAATGATAATGGAGGTGGATAGTGCTCTCGGATATTTGCCTCCAACACTGACCACAAGGACTGAATAATATCGATATAAGAAGGACCAAAAGAAATTCCTTAAATACTATGTTTTATTGGAATTCTGGAGTTTATCGCGTTAGCGTAACTCATCTTCGACTATTTTGTAGGTTGTCTCTCTGCGTGAAAGACGCATAATATCCCGTTTGGATTTTAATATTAACTGCTGCAGGGAAACTTTAGTGTATCTGACATTCTTGAAGGCGCACTTTTTACTGTAATGAGACTTCGTTCCAGTAATAATTTGAAATTCTCTACACGGATTTCAATAAAAAATGCATGTTTTAGTTCTCTTTTATACCGCCGTTGTGAAATTTATAATTCCTAGCTACCTCGTTCAGAGCCTTAATGAATTAAAAAAGCAGTGTATTTCTTGCACCATCTAATATTTGAATATTCTTAGTTTTCATGTATATATCATGCGTATAGTATATTTCATGTATATGGTTTTGTTTTTGTGTATGCATCTCCGTAATTGAATTTTTGATCAGTTGGCATGTGGTGCGAGAAAAATAAATAAATAAATACACCATGGGATGAACATGGTCAAACAAAATGGTCATGTTGTTCTTGCAAGTGACGTAACCTTGCAGGGTAATGACAGATCCGCCTGAATACCACGATTTGGCTGCTCATACCATCACTGAACCCCCGTCTTGTTTCACCATTGGCAGCAAGCAATTCGTAGCGTACTTTTGGGATGTCGTTTTTCGGCCGTTTGGGCCAGAAGTTCGAAACAGTGTAAACCTCGACTCATCTAAGCAAGCCCCTAGGAGTCAATATTTTGCTGGATGGGGAGTAGCGTTCCTGTGTAGCCCATGTGCTGTGCTTAACATTGTTCCTTTGCTTTTGTGATGGCTCCTTTCCTATTTTCTCTTTCTTTTCTTCTTTCTTCTTCGTTCTTATTTTTTCACAATTTTCTTCTTCTATTTTTCACTCAAACGTTTAGCATCCACGTAGTTATGACCAGTATGGTGGAGGGGATTCTTGCTTCAACTCAGCGTGGCCGCATCTGTACCGTGTGCAGTGACCCATGTCACAGGAAAAAGAGGATTTTGGCACTTTAGGGGCGACATATTGTCCTAAATGCACTGCATTGGCCCCGGCTTTATATTAGGCTGACGTGCAGTTGTTGCAACGACTGATTCAATAAGTCAGACGGAGGGTAATTTTGAACCCTGGGCTAAGTTTCAACTGATCATAAAGGTCCGCCTGGATTAATCTAATCGGACGGATCGTGATGATATAGCGCCTGTATAGTATTTTAACCGTCTCCTTTTTAGGGCATCGTGGTGTTTGAGGCTGCCAGTGCAGAATATATTTTCTTCTTCATAATATGGATGAATCTTCTGCTTCGACATACTTGAGCGGGGCCTCAACGAGGCCACGGATCGAAAGGCTATGCACCAAACTTCATAAAATTTGAACCATTGTCATCTTTCCTGCTGCTTCATTCAGATTATCCAGCCTGACGTTCCACGTCTTCATTTATTATGTCTAAAGGCTGGCTGGTTAATTGGGATTTAACGGCACAAGGGCCAGCGAAAGACATGCTCTGCCGAACAGAAGGTAATAGCGATGTAATAAATGGTTTGGGCACATTGTGGGCGCTACTTCACTCCCCGTGCTGAACAAAATGGCGAGCCCATGAAGGAATTTATAGTTTATCTGGTTGTTTTGGTTAATCCAAAAGAATATATAATTTAACTGGTACACCAAAATATGTTGACAAACAACGTTCAGGACATTCCCCTATTAAAACTACTTCTACCACACAATGCAGATCACCGTACAGTACAGGATCGTTTTCAAATAACCAACCAACAAACCAACTCTCTTAAAAAAATACGCAACTGGCAAATGTATCAATCACTGTCACTCCTCATAACACACTGAACTATTCACGGGAAGTGATCTTCGAAATATGCTTACTCCATGTACCGGAAAGTGAGATGCTAACAGAACTTTTAAGAGAAAAGGTCACAGCAGTACGTTGAATACCTCAGGGTTCCGTATCCTGCTGGCCGGGGAGAGGCGTCCCTCGGTAGTTGAGACTAGCATTCACTTTTTTTTCCTACGTTTCCTTTGCTATTTTTCTCTTCCTTCCTTTTTTTCCTTTCCTCTTCGGTGTCATTATTATTTTTTTTTACATTTCTCTTCTTGTTCACCCAAAGGTAGCCACGTAGATTTGGCCTGCATGGTGGAGGGAGTTATTGTTTCACCTTAGGACGTACGCATGTTTGCGTGTGCTGCGATCTGCTTCATTGGAAAAGGGGATACTGGAAGTTGAGGGAAGATGTGTTCTGTCTCTAATACACTCATCTAGCCTGGCTTCCTGTGAGACAGGCGTTTCAGTCGTGTCACACAAGTCGCGTCTACCCACAACTTGGGTCAACCGATCGTGGTGGTTTGGCAGGATTAGTGTTGTTGTTCTCCCAATCGTGAGAGTATAGCTCATGATTATAGTTCTGGCTTGCGTCCACATCCTGTTGTAGGGTTCCGTAGTGGGTTGGGCTGTCAGGGCAGAATATTTACGTCTTGCAATATGGATTCTTTCTTCTTCAGCTAATTCGAGCGGGGTCTCAAAGAGACACCAAACCGAAACCTGCGGCCAGAATGTAAACACAAAACATCTTCACATTTAAAACTCAAACAATACCATCTGATATAACGGTCGAATATTTGGAAGTGCCCAGTGTAATCCCGAATCCACTCCGCTGCTTCAAATGTTAAAACTTTCGTCACAATATGTTTGTCGTGCTTCTCCTACTTGTCCTAAATGTGGTTAAGAGTATGTGCAAATTTTTTTACTGTCGATAAATTTAACCGTTCTGTGGATGAACTGTCAATGTGAGCACCCAGCATACTCACGTTCATGTTCTCGCTGGAAACAAGATCAGATGATACAGCTTCTGAAAATCACACAAATTTTGACCTATACTGAAAGCAAAAAGCCTTTCATTCCGAATCAGCTACCTGGTTCTGTTTCTTATGCCGAAGCTGTACAATCCGACGTTACTACATGTTTACATACAGACGATAGCTTTCCTCTCCCCGTTACAGTAACTTTTAACCAAACTTTCAAATCATTACACGCTGAAAATAAAATCAAACACACAAGTACCCCCACTAAACCTCCAACCGCACAAATTAAACCAAAATAAAGAAAATAATTCCTGCAGAGTAAAGGATACTAAAAACGTTGACTTACCAAATATGAAAAGGAATCATTTCCCACGGTACACTTTTGCTAACAGACCAACGGATGACATATCAGATGACGGAACGGATACAAATTGCTTCGTAATTGTAAATTCGGACAAAAATACTTCGAAATGGGAGCAACATCAAACTAAGCCGCTACGTCCAACATAATCAGATTATGCATTACAACATCATACAGTGGAACAGTTGTAGTTTTCGTGCTAACATGAAGGGTATCAAACAGTTTATACATGAAATCTCCCCGGTGTGTTCTGCTTTGGAACCAACATTTTAAGACCAAGAGGTGAGGCGAAGATACGACGACACAATACGACGACACACCGTTGAGATCATCCTTTTTCTCACTCACCTGATCGTGCACGTTGTGCTACTTGTCCCCTATCACTGTCGGCCATCTCCTTAGACACTAGACATCCTTTCAGGCAGTTGCTGTTCGCATATACTTGCTCTCTCATGTCATAGTCTGCTCTTTATACTTATTCCCGGGAATTCACATAACGTTTACCGAAATCCATGTTCCTATCGAGCTATTACCAACATCGTTTTTGATACTTGGAGACTTCAATATATATAGTCAGCATTGGGGTTACCCTGATACAAACAGGAGAGAGCGAATGGTCGAGTGTTTGCTAACAGACCTCGTCTTGTCCCTGCTGAACATGGTAGAGACCACTTATTTTCATGCTGCCACAGAATCTTCCACTGCACTTTATCTTTCTTTCTGTACTCCGTCAGAATATTTCCTGTAGACACATGATAAATCCATTGTAACCCAATGCATAGGCTTTAGTTCCCGATTTTGTTGGCACTTCTGAAATTTGCGATTTTAAACGTTTATACCGGTGTAAAATTAGTTCTAGCCGACTAGAAGTTATATACCTCACTGGTTAACTTGACAAGAGAAATAGCAGATACTAAAACATCGATCGAGCAATAACTAAAATTACATCTTCCATTGTCCAAGATGTAGAGTTTTGCATGCCTCGTACATCGCAATTAAGAAAATCTGGAAAACCATGGTGGGACCACGAATGTACAGCAGTTTCTAAAGCGCAAAGGAAAAGATGGGATATTTTCTGCAAGCGTCAGACCCCGAATAAAATGGAGGGTTTCCAACAAACTAGTACAAATGCTCGCCGTGACCGCCAGTGCGGTCAACAATAGCCGTGGTACAAGTACGTCTCCAGCACCACGTCCCCTAAAGAGATGTGGGATAAGTCCGTAGAATCACTGGTCATTTCACCTTCCATCTTATATCTACTCTGCACACCAAGAGCGGAACCGTGTGAGATGCTTCTCATTTTAGTAAAAACATTTTCTAAAGTTTCAGGCAATATCAACTATACTACTTCATTTCGGGAAGGTAAATCTTGTGTAGAATGCTCACCTTTATCCTTCAGACTCTTCGCACCAGATAGTTACAATGCTCCATTGACATTTCTTCAGCTAAGAGCAGCTCTATCTCACTCTGGGGATTCAGCAGCAAGTTCCGTTAATATACACAATGCCGTAAACCGCTACATTCCTCGCAATTATGTACATGATCCCTTATATATGTTCAATCTTATATGGCCAGAACACATTTTTTCATGTTTGTTGTCACATTCTGTAGTACTCCCACTTGCAAAAAACGAAAAAGACCCTTCCTCACCTTGCAACTATCGTCTGATTGCTCTTAAAAGCTGTTTATGCAAACTAATGGAACTGATGTTTAACTTCCGCCTTGTTCACTTCCTCAAAAGATCCTGTCATTTACCTCTGTTACAAAATACACATTGAGACAACTTGTATACTATCATTATGCATACATATCATTACTATCATTATGCATACATATCATTA
>JJRW01S0003723.1:126847-137459 GCA_001188405.1 Loxosceles reclusa
AATTTTTTAATCGTTCTACAGAAATCGAACAAGACAAGTTCCTTCGTCCAGAGTGTTTTCAGCATCTTCCCAGTATCGAACCGGGGTCTTTCAGTTGGTACTCGAATGAGTTAACCATTACACCTGAAGAAACTTCTTCTCATCATTACTAAGTTGTCGGATAGGTGTAGTTAAAATATATATCGAGCTCCAGTGGTTAAATTATTCCGGATTTCGAGTCGGCTCAAGATACAGAACAACTGAAAAAATAAAAACATGGATTAAATTGACAAGAAGAACGTTCAGAGACCCATTTGATTTGTTCCCTTTAGTGTAATGGTTAGCGCATTCGGGTACCAACCGAAAGAACTTGGTTCGATCCCGGAAAGGGCAGAAAAACATTTAGCATCTCTGAAAGTGTACGGTAGGAAATCCTTACAGTCGTCTAGGGAAAGCTACGAAAGACTGGTTTTATTCCAGAAAAAACAGGTATTGAATCTTATTTTCGCTAATGATAACGATCTGTCAAAGTCTGATAACCGTTTTATCAAATGTGAAATACACGTTCCAGGGAGAAGAACCAATTATAAAATTGAAAGCGATTTACCATCACGTGCTACTGCGCCACTTGGTTTTTCAGCACTACTAGTCTGAACTAAACGTCCCGCTATGTCAGGTTTAATGCAAGCTACAGAGAGAAAACTAAAGGACTTGGAGGAAGCCTTGAAGAAAATGCACTGATATTCCTCCATTCAACATGTTGTTAAAAGTAGTCTGGCACTTTAGGAAAACATCATGTGCTGTTTCCTGTTGCTCGATGACTGCTTCTTAAAGTATACAAAAAATTGTGCTTACTGTTTTGATAACCTTGAATTTTGATGACGCTTACGGAATCTTGGGGCCACAGAGTTTCTTGGTTGGTTTGTTGGTTAACTGGAATTTACTGAAACAGGACCTGTAAAGTCCATGCTGTGCCAAACATAAGGTAATACGAAACACTCAATGGCTGGAACACTTTGGAGGCACCACGTCACTCCTCTTTACTAACCAAACAAAGAGAACCACTGAGGGCCAGAAACTTTTTGAACCTCATGCGTGAACAATAGTGAATGAATTACATGCCGCTTTGGATTGCTGTACACCAAAGGTTTACGAACCACCGGAAACACTGCAACAAAATGAGGATGAAATTAAGGAACAACACAGAAACGTCGTTAGGTTTTTGCATCATGTGGACCAATTCTACATCTCAGATATTATCGGACATGTCATGAAATACATCAGGCATGGTATTCGTTTTGAACACAAACAACTTCATACAGATCTAAAAAATTGCAACATTGAACTACTAGCAGATGTTTTGAAGAAAGTAGTCTCAGAGTTGCGCGGCATTAACAACGTTTGTTGAAAGAAGATTCTCAATTCAGCCAAGAATCTGATTGGAGTATTACGTACATAAGTATGGTCTACAAGAGTTTAAAGCCAGTCTAACGGGATCCTTAAAACACATAGTGATAAGCTTGGCAGGAGAATCGTCTACACTACCTCAAAACGGAACGAATTACCAAATGTAAATTTTAGCTCAGGTCAGCGATTTAATCACAGGAATTTTTCTCAGGAGTTCAGGAAGTGTCTGATGATCAAATGAATAAGGCGAAGTACTTTACATATATCATCAGTCTTACATATACTTGGTGACAGACAGGTACACTGCATCCATTGCCTCATGGGCAAAAGATGAAAAAATTCTGATGGTGATAAATTCTCAATTTGCACTTGAAACTTGTCACAGGAAAGCTTTCCGTTTGTAACGATTTAAACTTTCCCTTCCCTCATTAGCATTACTAACCACAAACTCAAAAAGCTAACATCCGTACTCGCCTCCACTCAACAAAAACAAATAGCTAGGACGCTACATCATTAAACGAGTTGAGTGGCAACAAATAAAAAGCAACGCTCACGAAAAGTTGGGTAATTCTGGTATCTGCGTGCAGAGCCCTGCGTTCTGGGCTCTGACTCTTAAGCTCATCCGCCTTGACTTAAGTGGAGTGCTAGAAGTTAAATTCTCCGACCGTAGTGTTATAAGCACTAACACTAGTGCTTCCTTAAAATTATGTGTATTCTAAGTATTGATTTAGTGTTGGCAAAAATTTAGAGTATTATGTACCTTCAAGCGCCTTCTTTAAAGTTGTGATTCTTCGTACCTGTATGTTTGAAGGAAGGCCAAACTGTTTGATGTTTACGGTATAAAGCCGGTTCTACGGTCGTAATAATTACGGATCTTTCAGATAAGTAATTTAAATTTATCAAGCCATTTAAAAAAAAGGCCATTAAAGTGGTAAAAACTAAGATTTAAAACGTCTAAGGAAACTAAAAGTTTCATAAAGAGTTTCAAAAAGTACCCAATTGGGTTTTGACTTGTAAATTGCAAAGCATTTAAATTTGTTGAAATTTGATTTATAAGTGCAAAGTAGCACTTAGTTATTAATTTTGTTGGATTTGTTGTGAGCACAAATAAAGAGTTGCTTTAAAATTTTACTTTGGCTCTTTTCCCTAATTAGCAAGTTTGCTAATTTTAATTCAAGTTCATTAAGTTAATTAAGTTGAGGTTTGATTTATTTCGTGTTGGGTAAAACCCCAAAATTTAGATTCGTCATAAACGTGCCTGATAAACGCTCGTCTAAATGTAAATCCATTTGAGCTGCAGAATCTTCACTTTCAGACACTAAGAGTGATCAAAACTTTACTTCAGATGTAATTACCTGTTGTTTCTCATGCTCACTCCTCCGGTGCATTACAACAGGGCTTACAGGTTCCAGACGAATTTCACCAATAGTTGCCATGTTGAAAGTCTTCACGGAAAAATGCGTGTTGCTAATGTCATGGTAAATGCCGTGCAAACCACGTAAAGAAAAGTTGTCGACGCTGGGATTCGAACCCGGAAAGTTTAGCTCCGGTGAAACCGCTTTACCATTTAAACTACGCCGACGGGGTAACTGGGTAGCTTATATTGAAGTCGTTTGTTGGTGGGGCAATACAACCAAGTCAGATGGCAATTTCATGCAACACGAGTAACAAGTTATTGGTTAATGGGACTTTTACAAGATTCAAAATATCGTAAGTTGTACAAACATCGTTACCACTGAAGTAAGAAAATACGAACTTGACTTAACGGCAGATGTTAAGACAGGAATGATAAAACTGTAAGTGGAGCCAACCTCGCCGCACATTGTGAAAGATCTCGAAATAAATCTGTCACTACCACTTGTGGAGTTCCTTTATGAACTGAAAGATTTGTGCATGAAGCTGATAAATTATCTTGATTTTTAGGAAAAGATTATTGCAAATTTATTAATATTTTCGAACAAATCATGATTTTCGTATGAGAAAGAGATAGTTTTACTAAATTTTTTGGAAAAGTTAGACTCATATGTGCAGAAAATTCAAGCCCGTTTCAAATATTACTTCTATCGTCATTTTGGTATTACACTACCGGTCATAGAAAATGCAACACCATGAAAGAGTAGATGGAATGTGATGAAATTTAATAGACAAAGAGAGTAAGCAATGATACATAAGTGATGTGAATGACAAGGTCACAGTGCATGTAGTGATGGCAAATACAGGGTTCTTAGTAGGACGTCGGACTACCTTGCGCAGTGATGAACGCAGCAACCCGTAGAGGTGCAGATGAAATCAGCGTACGGATAGTGTCTTGAGGGATGGAAGACCAAATGTTCTGAACCATCCGCCACAATTCATCCTGCAAGTGAGGCTGGGGCAGAGCGTACAAACGTTGGCCAATAACGTCCCAAAGATGTTGGACCGGCGAGAGGTCTGGAGACATTGCCGGCTAGGAAAGCAATTTGACATGTTTCAAGGCTTGTCTGTTGATGTGGACGCTGTGTGTGATCTCGCGTTATCCTGTTGGAAAATGGCATTTCGCATCTGCTGTAGGTAGGACAGTAGAACTGGCTGCAACACCTCATAAACGCAAAAGCGTGCCGTCATGGTGCCGGTGATGCGTACTAGGGGCGACCGGCTGTCGTTGCTGATGGCATTTGCTGCAGGATCAATTGCTGCAGGATCAATTGCTGCAGGATCGGTCCTATCCCCTCAACATCTCCACATTCGTACCCGGCGACTGTCATCCGTTAAACAGAAACGAGACTCGTCGCTGAACACTACACTCAGCCATTCCGTCGTCCAAGTCGCTCTCTCCCGACGCCATCGCAATCTTTCACGACGATGGTGTGACATCAACGGCAATGTCCGCATTGGGCAGCTCGTGTACAAGCCGTAGTGAGCCAATCGGCGTAATACTATCCGTCGTGATATTGGAAAATCATCAGGTCCCTGTACACACCATAGAATGTCGACTGTTGTTGATTGTGGAGCCATCACCGCTTTTCTTCGGATGCGTCGGTCTGTGCGTGCTGTCGTTCGTATTGCTGGACCTGGCCTCCTGCGTGGCGTCGCATTCCCTTCATTCATCCATCAGTTACAAATTCCGAGGACGGTGGACGCATGAACATGCACTTCCGTGGCGATACGTCGATACGACCAACCAGCCATTCTCAGGCGTAAGATGAAACCCTTAGTGAATTCGTTCGTTTGCTGAAACTGCCGTGGGTGTCGTCGTCCAGGCATCCGCTTACACCTTATGCGTCTTGTGGCACTGGAACCAGTTCACAAATCCAGTATCCGCGCTCGTGAGCGATTGATGACTGTTGCTTCACCCGCGGCTTTGGTTCTTTTTATCTCTCTCTCTAATCACGTGACACGCTTGATATGCAGATCATCTACGTCATACGGTACGCTGCGTCATCCCTGCGATTTGTATAATCTCACGATCATGTTTTCATGGTAGTTGCATTTTCTATGACCGGTAGTATATATTCAAATTTGATAGAAAAGTAGTGTCACGCGGCTGGTGACTTTATAAGGTCCATGATCGTAAAAGGACAACGCGTTGTGTTTTACCCACAGGACGGGGTCCCGTGGGCCCGCCAATTAATTAATGAAAACAATCACTAAACCATAATCAAACTATAAATCATCGCTCGGACTGACTCGTCTTAATAAAACAAAATAATTTATTAGTTCAAAGTCACATTAATACTGCAAATAAAAATGACCTAACACATGAACACAAATTACAAGTTAAATTTCGCACAGTGAGTACGCATCGTTTAACATATATGACAGAGTCAGTCTGAGGGAAAAGAGAGAGAGAGAGAGAGCATGCAAGTTAATTCTGTACATCTAATAAAGTGTGAAGGGTCCAAATATGAAATGCGCATGAAATATATATGTTCACTTACCCCGGTCGAAGAGACGGCGCATCACTCTTTACACGCGGCTGTCATCTAACCCGGAGACCGCGGGTAAAAGGCACATGATGACACAGAGCCGCTGAAGGTCTAAACCAATCTCAAAGCCTGGGAAACAGTGCCGTGCAACCCAGCGTAGCACGACCACACTCGCCAGCCACAGCGCACTATGTTCCTTTCAGTATAATCACTCACAGCGCAGTATGGTCATATTGCGTTTATTCATTCACACACAGCGCGGTATTTCCATGCTACGTTTATTCACTCGTAGCGCGATATCCACCTTGAGTACATTCCTTTTGGGACGCGTGCATTTCACCTTAATCTCAAAACTACATTTTGAAACACACACCCGAAAGAGCGCGTCAACGTTCTCTTCTCTTCCTCCAACTCTCACTCGATCAAACCCCAATTCAAGGGGGGGGGGGGGGGGCTCTGGATCGGCCCCCAGATGCGATTGGGTTGGTTTCCCCTTTCTGGCAGTTTCCAAACGTTAACAGGTGGACCGTCCGAATTTCAATGGACAGTTGCGTAACACAAAGACATCTTCTCCCTTCGTACAGCAGCTGGGTATATCCCCTCTCAGCTCACGAACGGACCCCGACCAGATATATCACATTTCAGTCGTAAATGTCAGGAGGAAAAGTTTCGCTATTTGTCTGGCGCAAACTCAGCAGAACTGAATCCCAAAAGTGAGAATAGGTTCTTAGACGTTTGCTAAGGTTTATAATTTTCCTCAGAAAATTCTTAACAAGCAAAGTTCGGACAGTACAATGCTGTTGTTTGTAACCCTCGTCACTACGGCGACGCTTCTAAGAGTTACGCAAAGCGTTCCTTTGTCCCGTGTTTTCTAAACTCGGGGAGGCCTGCGTGAGAAACGGACCGTACCCCAGTCCTTTGTGTACAATCTCGCCTTTTCAGCTTTTTTCCCAATTCTAAAATCTACTTTTATAGCATTCCTTCACATGGGGAAAAGCGTCAAAGATTTTGGAAAGACATGCTAAAATTTACTAATCACTTTTATTTCTGTTAATCCCATGCATGATTTAAATTAAACGACAAATAAAATAATTGTCGTGCTGGCCATAGCGTGACAGTAGCGGTCCGGAGTAATTAATTACCCAACGTTATATTATAATTTGCCATCGCTATTACAGCATTTCTATCAAATCGATAACAAAACTATTTGAAGAATTTTAAATTTGTTTAAAAACATTAGAGGATTCGAAACGAATTCATCGTCTTTTTATACGCTTAATAAGGATTTTGCTTCTTAGTTACTCTCTTCTGTACATTCGGTCAATTTTCTTTTTCGTTCCTTCCACAGCTTCTCAGCGTGGCGCAATGCCAGCGAGATGTGAAAGAATGACCTTTAAACTGAGACCTGATATAGATAAGCAGGGGCAACGAGCGTAAGCTTGCTAATTGATAAGCTATGAGCTGAAATTACTATGTAATTCCATGTTGAAAGCTTGAAATCTCTCAAGATCTTCACTTTGCGATAATCGATCACGAACTCATGGAAGCTCTATTTCTGGGCTTGTTCTTCAATCACCTGCCTTTGAAACTAAATAAAGCGAATATTTTTTGTTGCGATCGTTTGGATATTCTTACTTTATTTTTATTTATTTATTATGTGTTTGCAATTTTCTAGAGAGAGTAAAAAAATACATCCCCGTACAAAAGTACTTTGGATATATTTTTACCCCCTTTTATACTATAATCTTGAAAACTAACTTAATTTTTGACGCTTCGAAATTCCGTTTTCAGAGCTCTAGTATTCCACTGGTCATCAAAATTCAAGGATATTGTGAAAAAATATGCTCTCTAAGTAAATGTTGCAACCAATGCCCAACGCTGCAATTATTTATGTTAAGTAAATACAACTAAATACAAAATTGCACTTCCGCCCATACGTTAGCTCCGGAAATATACAATTTCGGTGATTGACAATGTGGTGCGTGCAACGGACGCATGTTGGAATTCCGGTCTGTAGTGTTATTTAAAGTGAATGTGGTTTCTGAGTGTGATCAGTATTCATTAGTTACGACTCAAAGGCATCATTTAAGTGAAGGTCAAAAGTGGCGAGTAATTGGTAGAATCGAGGGAGGTCAAACGCAAATGGAGGTCGCCCAAGATTTGAATATTCCTCAAAGTGTCATATCAAGACTTTGGAGCCGCTTTGTACGCACTGGATCAGCCTGGTCAAGGGCGACCAAGAGCAACAACCGCATCCGAAGACCGTTTTCTGTCATTGTCGGCAGAAATCGCGAAGCGACTACAAGAGGTATGGTTTTAGACTTTCAGGCTGCCACAGGAACTCGAATTAGCCCTTCTACTCCTGCACGAATGCTTAAGGAGGTTGGACTGTATGCGAGAAAGCCTCTGGTTTGTGTCCCACTGTAATGTCCACCCACAAAAGACTTCAAAGTAAGCATAGAATTCCAGCTTCGGCGTGCTTAATCGGTTAAAGCGGCCTCTTTGGAGCTCTGGGGATGGCGGATCCGTCGGTTCGAACCTCGGCGTCGAGGAAAAAGTAAAGAGTTTCTTTACAAAAGACGCCCGAACTTAGCGACACACACACCAGTGGCCAAGGACCCAACCGTTAGGTCCACCACTCGAAGTCAGCTCTATACACTGACTTCTCTTTCAAGTGGAGGAGGATGTAATGTCTACCCACAAATACTTCAAAGTAAGCATAGAATTACAGCGTCGGCGTAGCTTAATCGGTTAAAGCGGCCTCTCTAGAGCTCTGGGGATAGCAGATCCGTCGGTTCGAACCCCGGTGCCGACAAAAAGTAAAGTTTTTCTTTACACCACTCACTCTAGCTTCCAGAGGGGCCCGTTTAAACTGGTGCCGTCGTCATGTTCAATGGAGCCAAGCAGACTGGGCCCGAGTATTGTTTACTGCCGAGTCCACTTATAGTCTGAACACTGATTCGAGACGTGTTTCGCTCTGGAGAGAGGATGGAATACGCAACTTGCCTTCCCTTGTCCGTGAAATATCCCATATCCGTTACCGCGGTTTAATGGTTTGAGGAGAAATCGTGACAAATAGTCGCACCGAGCTGCATATCTTTCAAGGAGGTTCTGCAACCGCTCGGAGATACGTGGACGGGGTATTGGAACCCAAAGTTAGACTGTTCAGGGGTGCTGTTGGCCCCGAGTTTTTGCTAATGGATGACAATGCTCGGCCACGTGGAGCATATGTGGTGTCAGATTACTTGCAAACAGAAGATATCACTCGAATGGATTGGCCACCTTACTCACCCGACTTGAACCCAATTAAGCATGCGTGGGATGCCTTAGGGCGCCGAATGTCAGGGCGCCAAATTCCTCCCCGGACTTTCCAGGAGCTAAAAAGTGCACTTTTAGAAGAGTGGCGTGCAGTTCCACAAGACTTGATCAACACTTTGTTAGAGTCTTTGAAACAAAAATGTGAGGTATGCATATCTGTCCAAGGTGAGTGTATACCATATTAAAGAATATTCTGTTCCAGAAGAGATGACTTAAGTTTTTCATCATTTTCCAATTTCCAAACATTTGCTCTTAATTTCAATATTTTGAGAATAATCAACTGCCAAACATTGTAATTTATGTTAACTAATGCTTTTTTGTACACATTTCTATTAATAAATTTGCATTACGTATCAGTTACGGTTCCTTTCTGTCATTATCCTTTAATTTTGATGACCAGTGTAATGATGCAGAATCTTTGTTACGTTGGCACTGTGAAGCCGTGCGTTATTTTTCAACAAAAGTACATCTTGTGACAATTTGCTCGGCCGCCTGCTTTTGATGGCCCTTCGGGAGATCTGTAAGATGTAGCAATAACGTTGAGCGTTGATCGCGGCACCAACCGGCAGCCACTCCAACAGCAAAGGATCTCGGCCATTGAAAAGTACGGTCAACATGACCTAGAGAGAGCTGTGGCAGCTGACTGAGGACTTCTTTTGTCTGGGTGAAGAGGGATGCCCCCATTCCTGACTCCTCCTTTTCGTCATGGGCTCGAAACGGTGGCACCATGTCTCATCCCCAGCCACAATGGGTTTTAAGAATGGTCGTCAGCCCTTGTGGTATCAGATGAGAGGTATCAGGCAGATCCTCAAGCGGAGTTCTTTCTGATCGTCGCGGAGATGTCGTGGCAGCCACTGAGAACACACTTCCGATACCCCAGTTCCCTGTGTGAAATTCTACAGATGAATCCGATGCTGACGTTGACAGCCGTTGATATTGCACGTACGATTATTCGGCGATCCTCCTTCACCAACGTGCCCGCAGTGGGAATTGCTTCCCGATGGTACGTGGCCAGGCCGACGGCGGTCTGTCGTATTTTCTCGGCGACGCCGAAACTCGGCATTCCACTTGAACGTAATACTTCGTTTTAAGCACGCTTCCTCATATACTGCTTGCATTCGGCGACAAATTTCACTTGCCAATGCACCTTCTTTACACAGAAACTGAGTCACACCGCGTTGCACTCGTTTCTGCGTATCCACACCGCTGTTCTTTCAACTGCCATATGCACGCAGCAAACCAGTTATACAGATTTACATTTCATTGCTGACAGTGAATTATTTCTGGTGATACGGGGTACGTCAAACTATCCTCATACATTCCATGTGACCATTTCCTTGATGCGGAAAATAGACATGCCAATTGCAAAGGTCTGCCGATTGTCCCGGCTAACTCAGTATGAGTGGGGCGGAACCTGCAATAAAATTATCAGTTTGTACAGTGGATGCATCGAAAAATAACCGTTCTCCACGTTTAAGCCTTACAGGATCGTTTTGAACTCACTTTGAGTTTTACTCAAAAAAAAAAGATGAAAGTCCAAAAATATAATAATACGAAACAGTTTTTCGAAAGTTGCTGAAACAAAACTTAACTAAATCTAACCAAGACAAGCAGTACTTTGCTGTAAGAAATAGAAAATCAACCTCAAATAGCTTTTTATTAATGTCTAATAAAGATTTAGGACAACTTGTCTTAATACAAAATCAAAATGTCGAAGCAAATTGGATCTCGATAACAGTATTACACAATCTGGCACATAAATACAACAAGTCAAACAAAACAAAAATAATTTCTACAAAATGAATTTCAATAATCAAGTTAAACAACAAAGTATCTTAATTAGTCAACGTCAAGGTGCTGCAAAGTACTTTCACTGGTGACATCGCCTAAAGTTGATTTCCCTTTTTTTGTGAGAGAGTGCGCGTTTGGTTAGAAGTTAATGGTTAGTGTTAAAATGTTACATTACAACTTTGCTATTAAAAAGCCACAGAAAATGAACCTTA
>JJRW01S0003742.1:141345-156426 GCA_001188405.1 Loxosceles reclusa
GTTGGAAAAAGTTCCTTAGCGGAACGTTTGGAAGATCGGGCTACGGCCCTGAACAATTCTGAGTCTCATGTATCTTTAGCTAGCCCGGCAGAGTCCGGCTTTTCAAGGTAAGGTTTTAGTTTTATGTTAATGTGGTTAGGGATTGGTTTTAAGTTAGTAGTCATTAGAATCGGCTGAAGAATCTCGTCACTAGGGCATAAAGGAGTTATCCACCCCTGCCTCCATAAAACACACTTTCGATTTCAAGTGGCCCACAACTCAACGACATGGGTTGCGAATCTTGTCAACCCTGACACTAAGCAACTAAGAGCGCACTGCACTGAAGTCTGTTTCCCATAACGCCAGACAATAACACCATTATGAGAGCCTTCACCACACCTCCCTGTTAGAAATGTGATGGCCAACATTAGCCTTCGAAATCTTCAGTAGGGTAGAGTGCAATGATCGAAGCAGCTTAAGAACCTAAAACATGCTGGCTTGACCAGATGCAACAAACGCCCTTTGCCGACACCGCACGCGAACCTGGATTGTTAGGTTTGTAGTGATCGCTTTCTCGACTAAGCTACGCCGAAAGTATCTGGGCAACTTCTTATCGAAGTATTTTTGTGGGAAAACCTCACATCTTCCCCAACGTTGAGAGAGAGAGGTCAGGGAACGATCCTGACCTCGAATGTGGACCCCAACGGGTCTATGGCCACACGTGTGGGTCCTTGTTTGGGTGCCAATTGTAAGAAACACCCTTTGCCGACGCCAGGACTCGGATCTGGATCGTTCGGCTACGGAGTGACCTCTTTCCCAATTAAGCTACGCTGACAGCATCTGGGCTGTTTAGTATCGAAGTATTTTCTGGGAGAACCTCACACAGCATAAGATTTAAAACGACGGTAAAAACACCTTCGTTGAAGGTGGAAGTTTGCTAGTTTGCAATAGAGCCTTTTCCGAAGTATGTTCTTCTACGGAGATTTAGACACCACATCACTGTGTAAATGTGGAACCTCGAACAGGTCTGGATAAGATACTTTATGTGTACTTCGTGTTCATTATGGTTTCCATCATCGTGATAATTTTTGTGTAGGTATGATTCGTTTCACACCAAGGCTAGCTTCTAAAACTTTTCAAAGCAAAACAAAGTAGCGAAAAAACAGTAGTGTTAACTTAAAAAATAATGTCAATAACAAAATCTTATGTGCTTTGGAAGCATATCAGATTCCCTTTTAAATTTTGTGTCAGCGACACACAACACGCGAAAATTATTTATTTTACGAAATTTACACTTCGAAATTGGCATACTTTATAATAATGTGTAAAGAGAAAATCTTTACTTTATGTCGACGCCGGGAATCGAACCCGAAACGTTCCCCTTTAGAGAGCCGCTTTTACCGGTTAAGCTACGCCGACCCTGTCAAAGAAGCTCACTTTTTATGTCTTTTGTGGATGGGCATTACAAATGATGTTCAAGAGAAACGGAAAATATTTGTATAAAATGATAAAATTTGCAGCTCATTTTAGTTTTCATTTTCTGATGTTAAGTTACAGCACTCGCGACTACAGAACTGTCTCAATTTTTCTCTTGCCAGTTGAACTGCCTTCTAAATGTCGGTGTTGTTGCTCCAAAAGATATCGCATCCCTTATTCATGGGGTCAATTGCCTCTTGCACGGATTTCACTGTTACTGTTCTGGCTGATATTGCAGAACCAACTTTATTTTCCTCTGTGTCTTCTCTTTTGATGGTTATTTATTTAGCTCTTTTAATTCTTCCGTTATAAAAGTTCTTCACCAAAACTTTTAAACAGCTCATTCCTATCCTTAGCTTCCACGCTGGTGATTAGAATGAAAAAATAATTTTGAAAAGAGAACAGAAGACTCCGTGAGGAATTGCAAATGCAAAGCAGATGTATGTTTATGAAAGTCAACTGATGATGAAGAAGGATGTGTAAGCGTATCATGAAGAGCACAGGATACACACAAAGAAAGCATCCAATATAACGATGCGTATCGAAACGGGTTTCCTATTGAGGCTGTGAAAGTGTTAACGGCGGCGGATGATCGGTATACTGGGGAAGCAGGTCAGTCCCAAGCGAATGGCTGCATAAAATTTAATCATTTAATGTGCCATCTCATGATTATAGGGAAATTTTTGTGGTGTGCAAAAGAAGTTCATCGCTGTGAAAGTCAAAGCCGTCTGGTTGCTAAAACAGCGTTAGAAGGCAGTTGTGTGAGCTCTAGAAGCAAAACGACATCGGCAGACAATAGCAACTCACTATTGGCCTCCCAAAAGCCACGGTCATACGGATAAGTCGCTTTCCAGTCTATCGGAGGTTGTGTGCAAAAGTCGTTTTTATGCGAATCATCAATCTTTTCCGACGGCTCAAACCTCGACTTTGGAGGAGCTCGCATATACAGTGATGTCGGGAACATGCTCGGTAGAGTCGAAATGATTGCGCACATTTTATCTATTACCGCTGATTCCCGCTGTCCTTCTACCCTGTAAGAGCCAGGCACTTGCAGAAGAGATATATCTAGTTTTTATGTTGGTGGGATGTTCCTCTGGGCAAACGCATGACAAGCAGCAGCATAGACATGCGTATTTTTTGAGAGGCTCCAGAGTAGTCGATGGGATTCTGCGGAATCCCATGCTGCACTCTTCAGAGAGCTTTGATCCCACTAAGTCATTCCTTCCGCTTAAGATGTTTTCACATCTTAAGCAGAAGCGGATCATAAGCGTAAGATCCTGATTTTTCAAAGGTAGGTATTGGGCCACTCGTCGCCTCAAAGTTCTACAAGTCTTTCTGCTTAACTTTTCTTTTACCTAACTTCAAATTTTTAAGTGAATTTTAAAATACTGTTTACTAAGTAAAACGGAATAACGTAAAAATCATACACTTTCTTATTTTAAACTCCAGAAATGACTCCAGAAATCTCAAAAACAAATCTTAAATCGAATTTCAATCAGATGCACTAAGTAGAGAGACTCAATTTTGGCGCAATGTAAAACTTTTGAAATTCATTATAAATCTCTACAATTTCTATCGCAAGTTACGATTAATTCTTTAATTAATCGTTTTCTTTTTCTGTTTCGAAACTAAATCAAAAGTTTTTTTCTTACCTCAAAACCTGTAATGCCCACCCACAAAAGACTTAAAAATAAGCTTTGATAGACAAGAGTCGTCGTAGCTTTACTGGTTAAAGCGGCTCTCCGGAGTAGAACGTTCCGGGTTCGATTCCCGGCGTCGACCATAAGTAACGCTTTTCTTTACAAATGGCGCCCGAACAGGGACACACAATAGTGGCCAAGGACCCAACCGTTAGGTCCACCACTCTCTTTCAAGTGGGGGAGGGTGCAATGCCCACCCACAAAAGACTTAAAAATAAGCTTTGATAGACAAGAGTCGTCGTAGCTTTACTGGTTAAAGCGGCTCTCCAGAGTAGAACGTTCCGGGTTCGATTCCCGGCGTCGACCATAAGTAACGCTTTTCTTTACAAATGGCGCCCGAACAGGGACACACAATAGTGGCCAAGGACCCAACCGTTAGGTCCACCACTCGAGGTCAGGTCCATATCCTGACCTCTCTTTCAAGTGGGGGAGGGTGTAATGCCCACCCAAAAACGACTTAAAAAGAAGTGTATTTGTGTGAATTTCATAGCAGTGATAAATTGCAGGGATAATTGCTAAATCATGTCGAAGCGAAGTTGCTCGACTAAATCACGAAAAGCTACAGAAGCTTACTTTAACTACTGCGATAAAGTGCAGTCAGAAACTTTAGAAATGCTAGATCATGCTCCGCACCCTGAGTTAGCCGGTTTAAACTTTAAAGAGATAGAGATTAGTATTTCAAACCTTTCCCATTAGAATTGTCCTGTCTTGTTGTAAAGCTTAATTTTATTTCCCAGCCACCGGTTACCTTTCATATGACTGCTTTACGCTCTATGCTGACTGCAAGATAAATATCAAGCAAAAACCTTCGTTTAATGATCAGACGCTTGCGTTAACAACCGCTTCCTGCGAAGGAACACCTTTTTTTTCTCTTATGTCTGACTACTTCACGTGCTTTCTTAGTAACATGCTCGTGGTGCCATTTTGACGTTACTTCGTCTTTCTCTTGTTAGCTTGTCTTTCTCTTGAATAATGTTTAAGTAATGTGTGCGATTTGTTTTTCTGTTAGAAAGGGATCACTATATTACTGCCTGTGTTGGTCTAAGTTAAAATGGGTTAGGCGGATCAGAATGTCACACCCACCCACACGCTACAAAGAGACTTGTTGAACCGTAACCCAATACTGGTGTTTTGAGGTTAAGGTGATTCAAATACAGCATGTTCAGATGTGGCTCTATATTTAAAGTAGGAGTGATGTAGGGAATAAAATCAAATAAATCGTGTGGAGAGTAGAAAGCAGAAGATTCTGCAAAGTTGTCTGTTTGATTTGTGTAGTTTTAGTTATTTGTTGTTTTGTGCTTCACACATGTGATGAGCAATCCGGGCGAAATGCGTGTCCATTTGAAAGGAGTTAATGTTCCTATGTTCGTGCTGATCGTCTGATGCTGTGCTTTCGATCTTCGTGATTGCGTGTTCTGCAGTTCTCCCAAGGACACTGTCAGTTCAATGAGCTCTAGGCGGAAAGAAATATTCTGATGAAAATATTGAATTGGAGTCTAGGGTTTTTCCTCAACCACTTATCCCGGAATAGGAAAAAGTTATTCTGATAAACTGTGAGAAATTATTTTTCCAAAATGAGAGAGATGCTTGTAGTTTAAAAAATAGAATGCTTGCATGGTCCGAACTTATACTTTTCTATTGATACTTCAATTTAAGTTCATATTTATACTTGTCACTTGTGTTTAATTTAAAGTGCCATAGCAATATGCCAGTTTATATAGTAAATTTACTTAGAAGTTTTAAATATTTACTCAAGAGTTCCATTATAGAGGAACTGAAGGTGTTAGATGTAAGGGAATCCTCCTTCTTGATTTACTTTAAAACTACTACGATCACAGTACGTCGTTCCTTCGGATTTGTTTGATTTTTGTTGATTTAAGGTGCTCCCATGATGGTAGACCGCCAGAATCAGGATTCAATGAGTTATAGAGATTTCCAGATAACCAGTGAGTATAGTTTGAGTGAAAAAAAACCTCCCCAAATGTTTACCCTGAACAACCTGAGAAGTAACGCCAGAAATACAACAATGGCGCCCTCCTCGGCGACAACAGCAGGCTACATCGCTAAAAGAAGATATTATCGCCCTAGGCTGCCATTTTGACACACAACTGAAAGATATTGCTGAAGCCAACGCAAAATTGATCGATAAAAAGTTGAAAAGCAAACTTGGGGAACCAAAAGGAGTCTTTCTGGACCAGGACCCCGGTCACTGAAAAGAGAAATAATATAAGGTGTAAAATAAAATACCCGTCTAGAATCAGTAATGTTGTAGTCTGGTTCGAGGGTCGACCACTAATTAAAAGATTCAACAGGATGGACAGTTCTCTGCTGAAATGGAGGATGAAATCGACAGGAATAATCAGTACTCCCGTAAGCCGAGTATATTTATATACAGTCGGTAAGAAAATGAAAACGAGTGTCCAGAGGTTCGTTAGACATCACAGCTTCTGAGCTGGATTGCCGCGTTCTGTCCTCAACTTCGAGCCTACGTTTCGATGTGGTGCACACCTCTTCTTCAAATGGTCGCTTGAGGAAGAGATGAAGACGGAAGAGGATGTCTACCCTGGAGAGGATTTGTGCAACCACATCGAAACGTCGGCTCGAAGTTGAGGACAGGACGCGGCAATCCATCCCAGAAGCTCTGGTGTCTGACGAAGGTTCCGGCCGCGAAAGTTTTCGTGGTTTTGTCCAGATATTGTGTTTACAAATCTTTTCAGCGGTAAACTTGGTCTGTTTACTATGTCAATCGACATTTGTGTTGCCCACCGATTGGGAAAAATGGTTGTAAATGAATGGAAGCCAATTAGCCAGACCAAGACCCATTGATCGTTAAATTTATTAGACATCTTCAAAGATCTCAAGTGTTAAAGAACAGGAGAAAATTAAAGGGAACAGGGATAGTTGTCGCGGAGCCTCTGACAAAAGAACGAAAGCTATTATTTGACACAATAAGAGCAAGAGGTTATTCGTGTTAGACACACACTTGATGGAAAGTTCATTGTATTGCAGGAAAATGGTGAAAAAATGAAAATGGATTCCTTATCTACCGTGAGAGATTCTATCATGAGGCAACATGGAAACTCAAACAATAAGACTGATGACACACAAGAACATTTAATTTGCAGTTTTCATCGAAGTACTTAAATTTATGGGATATTCGTCTGCGTGTGCATGGTGTCTTCTTCTTGTTTGAAATGTGTGTTCAGCGATGTTTTCCTTTACAATAATATTAGCGGGGATTTCACTAGATAGTTACATCTTTCGTTTGTAATAATTCATGCAGGACGAATAAGATACACTACTGGTTCACCATCTCCATCACTCAAGCTGCTTCACCAGTAGTATGGCCAACGGGTCATCGCCAGACGTTTCTCACAACGCTTTTCAGATGGTCTCTCTTGGCCACCGTACAGCCCCTCGACTTCTTCTTGTGGGGCTATCTTAAAGACGGAGTGTACCGGGATAATTTATGAACAATTTCTGGCCTCAAATGTACCATCCAACAAGAATTGTACAAATCTCTCGGTAACCTTCTCGTCGATATTGCAGCACTTCGAAGTGCTTGATCTCCACGACATGACAGCGGATCCACGTCATGTGGAATACGTCATCTCCATTCTGATTACTTTTTGTTTTCTTTTACGGGTGTCAACTTATGTTCTCTGTTTCAATAAATAAGTTACTTTTATGCTCACTTTGTCCCGGTACTGCTGTAACGGACATGGGTGTCTCACTGTCGATGTGGGGAAGTGTCTTCGCATGCAGTAACTTTCTGAAAGTTTATTGTCCATTCAAAACGAAGGGTATCGCTAACCTCATGCGGGTTGATGGGAACGGAAAGGGTTTACCATCGCTGTCCATAAGAATTCGAGTCTAAAGCTATACAATCTGTAGAGCATAAAATCTAGTATTCTTAAGATCGCAGAATGTTGTCTCTCCTAAACCTCCTTGACTCTGCGTTTGCTATGATATATTCATTAAATAGTACCGGATGGTATTCTATAACTACACAAGAAGAAAAAGGAAGAACGTTTGCACAGTACCTTGTCAGACAATATTTCCTGGCATTTGCAGACGAGAAAGACCAAGTAGCGAGAAAACTTGTCCGGCAATCACGCTGTAGTCTTCTTCTAATTACCCATAATTTTTTCTCTCCAAAGACTTCACAAGCTGCCTGCACATCGATAGGAATCAGCTATACGGCGGTAGTCCACTATCGTAAAATCCAAGATTTCAAAGTATATCGGTACATTGCAAAAACAAAAAAAAATTCTCACAAAATCATTTTGTACGATTTCTATGTAAATTCACGAAACGTTCCGTTTTTCCGTACATCTTGTATGCTGATCTAAAATTTACGTACAACCTCTTATTTTCAGAAATTTTTTCCGTTTATTATTATGAATTTTCAGGAAATAGCTATAAAACTACTCACGAGACGACGCCCTTTACTCACTGTGAGGAAGAAACACAATGGCGGCTTCCGTTCCGTAGATAGATCCCCTGTTTCTTCTCTAAACTGTTTCACTGTGTCTTACTCCTTTCACTCGTCGACAACGATTTGAAGGACTATGTCTCACACAACAATTAGGTGGTAGTTAAATGTAAGTAGCTGTCTACGTATCACTCCTAAACTAAAAAGTTGGTTCTCCGTGTTAACTTCTGCTTGGATTCCTCCTCAGGGCTCGCCATTTTGGTGAGTACGCATCGCGTTCCGGAGACGACCAAGCCATTTAGCGTTTTATATAATTATTTTGTGTTTCGTACAGCATGTTCTTTACGGGTATTTGCGCCAGCTTTCTAACTCAACCCAAGTAACATAACGTATTTCACGTATAATCAAACTTTATAGCAAAAGTGAAATTCTAATCTGAATTTAAACATTCACTTGTTCCAAAATAATAATTTACCAAAATGTTTGTAAAGTTAATGCGCAAATGCTACTAATATCCGTTAGCAAATGTGAAACCCTGGAAGCATTTAGCTGTAAAATATATTGTTAAAATATGATATTAAAACGTAGCCAAACAAAAAGGACACATTGTTAAATATGCTAACAAAAATGAAGTTCACGCATGGAAAAATTTCGGTCAATATGTATATTTCTAGCCTTAATTTTGCCATTATAATGGCACTGCTTGAGATTACCCTTTCCCAATTTCTTGAACACACCCATGCTTAAAATAAATAGGTATTATAGCAAAATATATATAATTATTATCATAAAAAAGAGTTTTTTAATACTTGGAGGGCTCTCTTTTATGTATTATTTTATATGGCACCTTGTGTTGCATGTGATTACACGATCTTGTATGGATACTTTTCACTATTACATTAAAGCTAAATATACACTATCTTCCAACGAGTAACTGCACACCTGTGATAGAAAAGGAAAACGAAATTTATTCACCTTCAGAAGTTGGTGGAGCTTCCACGAGCGGCGATTACAGCTGCGACCCTCCGCGGCATACTCTCCACCAGTCCTTGTACGACGGCTAGCGATATTCTCTTCCACTGGACTTGGAGAAATTAGGTAAGTTCCTTCACGAATTTCAGACAGCACAGGCACCCCCGTAAGTCGACTCTCCAACTCGTCTCACAGGTTCTCGATAGGTTAAGGTCATCTCTAGGCAGACCAGACCATTCGATTAACCCCATCGTCACCATACAAAACCGTGGTGGACGAAGCAACATGACAGCTGACCTAGTTGTCCTGAAAGTGGCATTGGTCCACCGCGTAAAACTGCCACAACGTAAAAAGCACATGGTCATCCAAAATGGTGCTGTAGGCCTCTGCGTTGAGCGTACCAGGAATTGCGACCAAGGGTCCCAGGCCATACCCCCACAGCATAACTCCACCTCCGCCGAACTTCACTGTTGGCACAATACATTCTGGCAAGAGGCGTTCACCAGGATGACGCCAAACCCAGACCCAGCCATTCGAACGATAGAGGGCGAACCTTGATTCGTCGTTCCAGAGAAGTTGCTTCCTCTGTTCAACGGTCCACTGTCGACGTTATTTACACCACGTTAACTGCGCAGTGCTGTTGGACTTGGTGATGAAACGAATTGTTCTGTGGCGACAGCACGTCTATGAGAACCAGCTTCCATACGAAGGGTATTCATCGAAACAACATTTTCGGATGCCTGTTGAAGCTTCTCGAGGGTGCGGGCCATCGACTGTGTTGCGGTTCTTCCGAATTTCACTGGACAACACCCGTCGGTCTCTAACTCCCAATTTCGTGAATCTGCCCAGAGGGAACACATCAGCGCTCACCTTCCACTTCCGAATCACTGTCGACTTTGTGTACTTCAGCTCACTGAATATGTCACGTGTCAATCAGCCATTTCTGTGATACCCGACGTTTGCACCTTTCTCCAAATCAGAGAGCTTCGAACCGTGTGGTATTTTGCGTGGTACTGATGATCATGTTGTTTTCCACAAGCTATTTAACAGCGACAGGCGTGACGTGTATCCATATCGCACCTATTATCGTTTGCAGGGTTGTCCAATTACTTGTTGGTAGGTAGTGTATACAGTGGTAGTTAAACGTTTATCCATACAATACAGTGCAGTTAAGCACTCACGTTATATTTTGTAAATTAAACCTTAGCTGGTTTTGCTTTATTATAATAGGTTTTTCATTTAGCTGCACTTTTTCTCTAAATTGTATGTATCCATATTTTTACTGAGGAAGTAATGAGGAGTGTGTGTGTGGGGCGGGGGGATGCTTAATTCAAAGCAGCGTCGAAAATATATGTAGCAAAGTAAAGTACTTTAATAACCAAGCTCTTTTTTTTCGTAGGCTGCTTTTTTTGTTAACTTACTCGACAGTTCGTCCTACCCCAGCAAATTAGCTTGAATGCACCCATATGTGCCCCCTCAGGTGTTCACATTTTTGGTAAGTACGGGAGTGATGTGGCGACCCTGAGGTGCCCGAGGCATTTAGTGTTCTGCCTTTATCTCGCATGTGGCACAGCAAGGCCTTTACAGGTTCTTGTGCCATTAAATTTAAATTAACTGACCAACCAACGCCCATATGTGCACTTACATTCTACCACTACCAAAATGTTCGTATAATATGTGAGTCCAAAGAAAATTCCTCAAAGCTAAAAGCCTATAAACATGACATTTTTATTTTAAATTAGACCTACCTTACAGCTTAATAACAACGGGAAGAGGATTTCACCAGGAACTGCAGAGATCCGCCCTAGATCTAACGGTAGATACCTAATCACGCTAACCGCTACATCACAGGGACGCAAATAAGATGGATCTCTAAAGGTTCTTCAAAGTAAATTGCGAGAGGTTTTATATTTTTCGATTGTTCCACGTTTTTGAGTGAACTCGAATTCCGAAATTATATAGTTTCTGCTAAATATTTTTTTGCCTCCGCCGCGTGGGCGAAAAAAACAGAAGCATCTCTGAGTGTGCATGACAGCTTCAATATCTAGTAAAATTTCTCTCCCGACGTTACTAAGCTATCGGGTAGGTAAACTTTAAAGTATATGCCGTGCTCGCAGGTGTAACATTTTTTTCAGAATTCGAGTCTACTCAAAAAAATGTGGAACAGCCGAAAAACTGATATCCTGAATAAATTTGCCTTGAAGAACGTTGAGATCAATTTGATTTGTGCACCTATGGTGTAGCGGTTACCGTGATCGCTTCCGAACCGATACACCCGGGACGAATGCACACATTTAGTATCTCTGAACGTGTACGACAACTTCAATTCCTGGTGTAATTTGTAAAGCCTTTCCGTCGACGCCGGGATTCGAACCAGTGGATCTGTCATCTCTAGAACGACCGTTTTAACGGTTAAGCTACACCGACAGATATCTGTGGGCAGCTTATTTTCGAAGTCTATTGCGGGGAGAACTTTACACATTTCTTTACCATGACATTTGGATACACACATTTCCTGTGAATTGAGGAAAAATACCATTAGGAGGAACACTTCCAGAATACATATAGAATTTCAGTAATTTGGCGAAAAAAAAAATTAACTCAAAGTCTCCGACAAATCACGGCAATTCCGTTATTTGACGAAGAAAGGAGAAAATTAAAATTACGTCGATGAGTTCTACTTAAAACGAAAATTTTCTGAAATAACGAAGAAAGTCGGTCAACTCTGCTGAACGTTTTTTTTTTTTTCAGTTCATTTTTCTTTATTTTCAAAAAAAAATTATTTTTACAGTGCATTATACCACTTTAAACAATATCACGCACTATAATATTAATAGATAGTCACCGCGTTCAAGTAAAGCATGAAACACACAATTCACTTTAAAAGCGAACAATTTATTTTTGACTAAATAGTCAGTAGTTTTCATTTGCACTGTCGCCTGAACGACAGGGTGTTCACACGCAAAATATTAAGTTTCAACCTCTATAGATTACAATAAAAAATAAGTCGAAATATAATTTACCTGAAACTTTACGGGCGGCGTCAAACGCATTCCTTCACCCGGCGCACTTGGTAATAGTTCCACATTTCTGCTTATCTTGCCAAAGTGTTGTTGCCTGTGTTTTTCTCTTTTATCTGGAGGTAGAACTAAAAAAAAAAACTTATTGCTATTTTTACGTGGTCGAAAGGAGATCGAAAAAGATGGTCGATTACGATGGTCGAAAGAAGATCGAAAAAGGAAATCATTAGGTGGGAATGTAATTTGAGGTAACTAATGGCGGAGCTACTCCCTAGTGAAACATATGGTTTTGCCTATAGAAGTTCTAATTTTATGCTTTTTACACCACTTCTTAATAATAAAAGTATAATAAAAGTATTTATTTTATTGAAGAGCAATTGGTTTCCATTTACGTCTTATTTACATTCGTTACTTTTTACGCAAGAAAAAAAAATTATATTTTTATTTTTTTATTAATTTCCTACAACAGAAGATTCGTAAAATTCAATATCATATTTATTTTCATTCTGCATTAAATATTGCCATTTAGTTCACAATCATTTAAAGGATGTATACCCCCTCCCGTTGTACAGTTGGAAACTCATTTACAAAGTGATTCAAAATTTTTCAGCCAATTTCTAACGGATGATAGACCATACCGAAATAAGCAGTTGCCGTCATACAATGCATGGTCGAAACTCAAGCGGTTAGCAGTTACGGCATGATTAAACAAGCGAATGACAGAGTAATATGGAAACATCTTATTCAAGAAATTAAAAAAAAACTTCCCAAACGAACAATAGCCAACAGTTATCCAGGATTCACACTATTGACGTAGTGACTGGCGTATGTTGGCGAAACCGCCATGCATCTTTTACTTACAGCGGCAGCGGCAATTGAAATCCAGGCAACGAGGCCCTCATTATTATGGATGGGGACCTTATAGATGAGGCTTTTCATAATGACCCGAAAAGAAAACGTCCAGGCAAGAGAAATTTGGCAATCGTTCAGACCTTGCATACGCGCGTAAACATACACAATGTTTTACCTTCGATACACGACTCTCCACCAATGAGTTCAAGCAATATCACCAACTTTTACTCAGAATTTCGAGCATTTTACAAATTATATTCTACTGCGGGTGGAGATTTCGTCACTGGCCTAAAGCTAAAAATTCGATGATAACGCTAAACGGTATAAGCCAAGAGTCGCGACGTTTCGACCATCAGCTATGGCCTTTATCAAGCGAATAAGTGCAGTGCCCACCCACAAATGACTTCGACATAAACTCTGGAGATGACAGATCCGTTGGTTCGAATCCCGGCTTCGACAGTTTTTCTTTACAAATTGCGCCCCAAATTAGCGTCTCACATTAGTTGCCAAAACCCAAACCGTTAGGTCCACTACTCGAGTTCAGGTCGTTACCCTGACCTCTCTTTCAAGTGTGGGAGTGTGTAATGCCCACCCCAAAATGACTTCGATATAAGCACTGTAGATGACAAATCCGTTGACTGGAATACTGTCGTCGACAGTTTTTCTTTACATAAGAAAGAAGGTGTTAGGGTCTGTGTGTGTATATACTATAAACTTGGAAAACCCGGATGCTTTTGGAATTCCCGGATTACAGGGAAACTCATAAAGGTGGAACTTACGCTTTTGAGAGATTTTCTCGACTCAGATGGCGGTGAACTTGGGAACTGATTAGCACGGTTTGTAGACTTGTCCTTTATCTTGTAGGTCTCCCAAGATTCCTGGAATAGGTGACTGCTTCTTTTGGAGACATTCTTATATGGTAGTTTAAAAGAGTCGAACTCGGATTCGTACTGTAGCGTCACTGCGGGTTCAGCGAGTAAAGATTTTAAATTCCTATGCTGGACAGCACGGACATGTTCTTTCAAGCAAACCGAAATGGGTCTTTTAGTTTCGCCTGTGTATAATTTTTACAGTCTCTGCACGGTATTTGGTAAACAACACCAGTTGATTCTTCAATCGGGACCGGGTCTTTCACATCATATTACGAGGAACAATCCATCGGCCTAAACATGTTGAATCCCAGGCGTGCGTCACATCCAAGCTGAAATGACCCAGCGCTCCATTGTGTTGGAATCACATACGTCTCCTAATGTCGGTTGGAACAGGTGTAATGTCCACCCACAAAGGACTTCGAATATAAGCTACCTAGATACTCGACGGCGTAGCTCAAATGGGAAAGCAGTAGCTCCGGAGTTGAACGTTCCGGGTTCGAATTCCGGCGTCGACAACTTTTCTTTACATAGGTTTCAATAATTCTGATAGAAATCCTTTTAAAAGTATGAGGTACGTTCTCCCGTCGTGGTGTTTGCCAGAAAAAAATGGACCAATCAAACAATCATGGATTATTTCTGCCCGAGGGAAAGATGGAGAAACGTATGTATGACATGAACGTGTGGCTTGCGGATTACTGGTTCTCTGGTTGCTCGAAAATTTCTGGTTGCTTTAAAAATTTCCTAACGTGTGAAGGTGCATTTATCTGTGAATAAGATTCGCGCAGCAAACTCCGGCTGCTCTGAAGTCTACTGCAGGAACCACTGGGCAAATGCGTTTCGAAACCGAAATTGGCAGGTATCAAGTCTTGCACCCTCTGCGTCTGGTAAAGATGTAATACTCGCAACACAGTGAAATCATGCACACAAACGACTGTAAAGAAAAGTTGTCGACACCGGGATTCGAACCCGGAACGCTCAGCTCCGGCGCGACTGTTTTCCCATTTTTGCTACCCCGCCAGGTCACTGGGTACTTTATATCGAAGTCCTTTGTGGTTGGACATTACATGCACCCCACTTGAAAAGAGGTCAGGGTAACGACCTGACCTCTAGTGATGGACCTAACGGTTGGGTCCTTGGCCACTAGTGTGAGTCCTTTTTCGGCGCCATTTTTAAAAAAAAAGTTGTCCACGCCGGAATTCGAACCGGGAACGTTCAGCTCCGGTGCGACTGCTTTCCATTTAAACTACGTCGACAGAACGTTTGGTACCTTATATCGTAGTCCTTTGTGTTGAGCATTACACGACTTGGGAAACAGATCGTATGCTGCTTTCGGGACGATCTTCCACCCTATGCAGAATTTTCTCACACGCCATGCACGCCCTGTATTTTGCATGCTGCTGACAAAGGAGCCCATTTTGCACAGGCATCGGTACAATCGCCGAAAGGTTTAACGATTTAGCACACGTCTTGTGGGAAAATGCACCTTTTACAGTCTCTGGGTTTCCTTACTATTCCTGTTCGCATCCCCGTACATGTAATGCATATCGACCTTCTCCTGATTCGTGAAGCAATCTATCCCTTGTGAAATTCGCGGTAGAAATGACGGCGGGTGCAAAAACTAGCGCTTATATGCGTTCGCCGGAAAGCTTCTTCTAGTGCCTAACCTCCTGAGTTACGCCCATGCATTATACACTGAAGTGACAAAAGTCATGGGATACCTCTTAATATCGTGTCGGTCCTCCTTTCGCCCCGCGAAGTGCAGCAACTCGACGTGG
>JJRW01S0003757.1:38658-49926 GCA_001188405.1 Loxosceles reclusa
ATTCTCGACTAATGAAGACGTAAATCAAAAGCTAATCAGAGAAAATCGGGGAAAACGGAAATTGTCTCTAGGCACAAATACTGAGTTGCTCATTAATTTTATCTTGACACTTCAACCGTTTTTGCCTGAATCACGTCCTTCGACAGACTGTTCCAGTTGTTTATCACTCTGTTAGATAAAAACTCATGCCTTAGTTGTAACAGCCTTTTCTCCAATCAGCTTCATCCCATTTCCTATTGTGAACCTATTATAGCCTTTTATAAAGAAATCTTTACCAGCTACATTCAAATCCATCTAAAATTTTATAAGACTGAATTAAGTCACCTCTATTCCTCCTTTTCTTCAAGCTAAAGCTTTGAGTCCCTTTAACCTGTCAACATATTCAAGATTCCATAACCCCTCGATAAATTTAGTAGTTCTTCTTTGAACTCTTTCCAGATAATCAATGAATGCCCTTAACCAAGTACGATGACGAAAACTGCACGGGGCATATTCTAGATGTAGACGCGCTAGCGTTCTATACAACAGCAGAAATATTTCTCTCTTATGACAAGCCAGATGGCTTTCCAAAACCCTAACATCAAGTTAGCTTTTTTTAACACAACTGCAATGCTCTGATTTCCAAATTTAAGATCTTTCTGCACAATAACGCCCAAGTCTTTCATGCAGTCCATCGCCCTTAGCTCTCTTCCTTTTATCCAGTAACTAAATTTCTCATTTCTACTGATGAAATGCATCACTCTACATTTCTGAGCATTAAAGACCATAGCCCATTCCATTAGTTTAAATCATTTTGGGGTTTCCGGGCATAAGCTTCATTATTTACAATTCGTATGAACTTAGCATCATCCACAAAGGAAAGCAAATAGCAGAATCATGTTTATTGTACACATACAGCATGATGGAAGGAAGACATGAAAAAATTTTCAGATAATTTTGATGTACAGAGCATGCGGAAATCAGTACCCAGAGCATTCACTTCTGGAAGCAATAACAACACTAATCCGGCTGGGTATTGAGACGAACATAATTTCGATGTCAGGTACGTGTACAGAATTCTATACGGCTTCAAATGCGTGTCAGAGTTCGTTAATCATAATAGCTGGAGAGTGGTGGCGTGTCAGTCTGACCAAACGTCTTCTGTTGGTGAGAGATTTGAGCAGCTTGCTGGCCAAGGCAGCAATCGAACACGCTTTTCATCAGGAAGGTCAAGACAGCATGGGCAACATGCAGTCGTGCCAAGTATAAAGTTCTCTCCCAAAAATACTTCAACAGTAAGTTTCCCAGATACGACGTCGGCGTAGCTTAATTGGTAAAGCGGTCACTTCGGAGATGACCGATCCGTAAGTTCGAATTACAGCGTCGACAAAGGGCAATTTTTCTGCACAATGGCGCCCAAACAAGGACTCACACTAGTGGACAAGAACCCAACTATCAGGTCCACCACCCCGATGTCAGGAGTTACCCTGACCTCTCTCTGAATGTAAGGGAGGATGTAAGTTTCTTCCCACAAAAGACTTCAATAGTAAGCTGCCCAGATACCTGTGGACGTAGCTTAAATGGAAAACAAGTCTCTCCGGAGATGACAGATCCATAGGTTCGAATCCCGGAGTCAAAAAAACGGCAACTTTTATTTACAATTGTCCTGTGGAAAGACAGCGTGATGGAGGTCGCAAATATAGGACACAGCCACGAGCGTTAGCGCAGCAGAAACGCAACAATGGCTGCCAAAATTAGCAGCAGTTCGAACAAGAGGTGTCCGGGATGTGTACCCAATAGCACCCCTACTATCACTTAACGTGCTGCGCCCGTATGACGATGACGAATGCAAGCTGGCAATTCTCTTCGATGCCTCCACATGCTCATAGAACAATTAAGTGTTGTACGTAGAACTGGGATTCCCCTGAAAAGACGACGCGACGCCACTCGTGCGTCCAGGTGCATCGTTAGACGCACCCCTGTTGGCGCGTCTGTCTCTGCTACTGCTTCAAAGAAAGCAGTAGAAATGGTCCCGTGTTGACAATACGCAGTGTTGTAGAAGTCGTCGCGCTGTCTCTGGTGTCACTTGTCGGAGAGGTCAAAAGCAGCAGATGTCAAGAGGAGTCAGTTGACCACCCCCCTGGAATTCACAAAATACTTAATAAAATGCAGGGAAAAATTAAAGTTAACAAAAAATATTGAGAAAAAAATCGTCATTTTTTTTTACTTCTATTACTTTTTGGTAAAAGTAAAGGCAAGAAAACGACGTTGTTCATCTACAGACTATATACAAATAAATAAAACAGCAAGGAACTTTTAGCAAAGCAATAACAGCAAAGGAAAATGCTGTTAAAACTAATTAAATACATTAATTTTTTTTTAAAAAAATCGTCTGTACAGCGCTAAAAGCCACTATCCACGATTCACCCACTTCTCCGTTTTCTCCCACGGTGGTTTACTTGAGATTGAAAATTGAATTTTGGTTTTGACCCCCCTTGGAAAAAATCCTGCTGGCGCCCATGTCTCGCAAACGACCCAACTTCCTGACTCAGGGTACGTGACGCGGCAGGGCCGTGCAGACAACATATCTGTCCTAATGGACGTTAGGGATAGGGGGCCGCTGAGATCCCACTCGGCGTTCTGTATGGCCCTCTTGGACCCATTGATTCTATATTCTCGCGAAAGTCATGAGATTTCGACCAACGCGAGCGACAATATCTTGGAACGATAAAGCGCAGTTCCGGTGGGCCACGATCCTTTTGCGATCTAATTCCGACACGTGCTGGTAGGCTTTTTCCTTCGCACGTGAAGCATAAGAAGACCTTTACACAAGCAACCAAAGTACTCATGCGGTTTCCGTATGAAAAACCCATTTTACAATCCACCTTTTGGAACAGGCTGTGGGTGGCGTTACTCCTACTTGCTTTGCGAGTATGCGTTGAAATGCTAATCATTTTGCATATCCCAGCATCTTGTACGTTTCGTGCAAATTTAGCGTTTGTTGCAAGCCGGCTTCATGATATAGCAATTTTAATGTCCAGCGGTATATATGTATTTTGGGGGATCCTTACAAATGCGATAAATTGGCCTTCATTGTCATTCATGGCTTTAATAATGTATTGAGTACCAGTTTTGTTTTCCCGTTATGAAGTAGTGCCCTCAATTGATCAACACTCTGTAAGAAAACCTTGCCTTTTTGTCGACGCCGAGACTCGAACCTACGGATCTTTGAGCTCCGGAGTGACCGTTTTTCCATTTAAGCTACTCCGACAGGTATCTGGGCAACTTATTAAAGAAGTCTTTTGTGGGGAGAACGCTACATCCTCTTTTACGTTGAGAGAGAGGTCAGAGTACCTCCTGACCTCGAGTGGTGGGCCTAACTGTTGGGTTCTTGGCCAATAGTGTGAGTCCCTGTTCGGGCCCCATTTGTAAAGAAACCTTGCTCTTTTGTCAATGCCAGGACTCTAACCTAAGGATCTATGAGCTCCGGATTGGCCGTTTTTTTATTTAAGCTACGCCGATGTTTTTATGGGAAGCTTATTTTCGAAGTCTTTTGTGGGGAGAATCTTGCAACCCACATTTTGTCACCACACCGCTTTATATGATCCTGAGAAAGTAAAATAGGAAGTTCTCAAAGTCTGCATTGGGGAGGCTACATTTGCGCTTACATTTTTTGTCACAGAAAGGGTTAAAGTAAGACGGTCACATACCGTGATTAGTTACACATTGGGTGATATAGTGCACTCTAGATCAAAAGTATTCCAAGAAAACTGCGAATAAATGCGTAATTTTTTGCTGAATTATTAAAAAGGAAAATTATTTATGGATGGTATCATGCAGTCGTATCAGTAAGCTTCACAGATGCAATCTCTTCAATACATTTCTCCCTTAAGTGTTGAGATGAAAACAACTTTTTAAAAACTTGCCTTGTTCGATTATTTTTGATAGCGGGTGTAATCACCAAACAATCTATCCGTTCTGACTGTTGGAAGGAGTTTGTGGGTGCAATGTCCCTTTTCGCTTCGGTTGACTCAGCGTTTTATTCATACTCTAACGTCTGCCACATTGCTGAGATTGTTGAGAGTTAGGAGTAAGATAGGAGGAGGTCCATTGATATTGACTGCGCCGTAAATAACCACAAATTACATTCTGAAGGACATGACACCTAGAAACATTGTTGCAACTTCCAGCGTTTGCATGTGTTTCAAAATGAGGATTCTTTATATTCTCTGCCCCAATTATTTACTTCATATCTCTCTAACCGAACTCAATATGTGCAATATAAACGAAGTTGTTTCCGTAAGCTCACTCTGGTGTTCCGTAAGGTTCCAATATCGACACCCTTCTCTTCCTTCTTCGTGTTAATGTTCTAACAAAAGCATTGAATACTCTAGATGCCTCCTCTTTTTTTGCGGACGATTTAAAACTTTACACTACTATTAACTCTGTAATTGATTGTCTTCTGCACAAGAAAGATATCGATTTAAATTCTCTATTTTAATCCTCTATTTTAATAAGTCCAAATGCGAAGTTTTCACCTTTCATATCATACGAAACTTTATTTTCTACCTCTATGTAATGGATAATACTCAGTTGTCTAGATGCGTTGGCGTATATAATATTTGATCCTACATACGTCAAATTTCTCCTCTCATGTAAAGTATATTGTGAAATAGTGCACACACAACCGACTCTTGGGTTTCCTTGCCAGAAGCATACGATCTTTCACTTTTGTCGAGTCACTCAAAATTTGATATTACTTCTTAATTCACAGCAGACCTGAATTTGCTCCCCAGGTTTGGATTCCGAATATCAATTGTGATATCTTGACTATCGAGAAAATATTGGAAAATTTTTCATGATACTTGTTTTATAAAAAATTAAGTTTACTTACCCATCTGATGACGTTTCACACAATCTACTCCTCAGTACATTTCAGATTCAAAGCCTGAAACTTAGAAGGACGTGCTCTGATATCATTTGGCTCCATAAAATTGTCAACGGCCATATTGACAATCCTGATTTTCTACCTTCCTTGAACTTCCATGTTCTTTTATGAGATCTAAGTTTAAATCTGTTTTTTACAACACCTCACCGCACCAACACTACACCATACTATGCACATTACTCATTACCTTTTGGATCGCATTACAGAAGCATGTAACGTTTATCGAAAACGGACGTCATTGATTTCTCACAAAGTCTCAGTAAGCTACTCACAGCAGAAATTCCGTAACATTTTCTTCGTTTTACAATATTGTGTTTCAAATTTCGTTGCATATTTTGTTGATACTTGTAAAGTTCTCCCCACAAAAGATTACGAAATAAACTGCCCAGATACCAGTTGGCGTAACTTAACCGGTAAAACGGTCACTCTGGAGATGACGGATCCGTTGATTCGAGTCCCGGCGTCGAAAAAAGCGCACTTTTCTTTACAATAGAATTTATGGACTCATACTAATGGTCAAGGCTCCAACCGTTAGGTCCACCACTCTAGGTCAGGAGGTACCCTAAGCTATCTGTTACTTTCTACGTGGGGAAGAATGTAAGGTTCTACCCCACAGAAGACTTCGATAATAATATGAGCTACCTAGATACTTGTCAGCGTAGCTTGACCAGTAAAGCGATCACTCCTGAGGTGAGAGACCCGTAGGTTCTAATCCCGGCGTCGACATGAGGTAGGTTTCTTTGTATACTTAGCATCATTATGTGGCCTATCATTGTACCCATATATGCTCCATAATGCTCTTGATTTATGCTTTGCAATTTATTTAAGAAAGATAATAAATTAATAAGTTTCATATGCACTCAGCAGTGTATGTGATGATTAGACAGTGTATTTAATTAACAACTCTTAAAAAGTTATTTTATGTTGTTTAAGCATAAATTTATGAATACCAAGCAGTGTATATAAAGATTTCTCCTTGTATCTGTATGTCCTCTTATTTTGACCTTTCTTATTAATGTATTATGTAATGCTTTTTATCTTACACTAATTACTTGTCGAATAGTGTAAGAAGGACGAATGTACTCTTGCACCGGAATAATAAATAAATAAATGAATAATGGGTTATATTTCGAACAAATTCCAAGACTACAGAATAACTGGCCACATAATTCAGCTTTAAACCGAGCAAGAAAAAAATGTCTTAAACGGAACGTGACACAGCACACGAACATGCGAAATTCGTCGAAAAGAAACCGACACATTCATCAATAAGTAAAATGAGGGACACGTGACTCTGGATTTGAAATTCATACAGAAGCCGGACGAGTGATCCTTGTGTCGTGTGCTTCTGTACGAATTTCTTACTAAAATAAATTGTACATTGCTGACACATGTTAGTTGTATTAGTAAATTTGCATCCATTATGAAAATGGCGCACTTTTGCAGGCGATAGGTGACGTATTTATGCCAGTGATTCGATACCGAGGAATATGCATAGCAGAGCTTCTAATCAAGTAACTGGTGTACGTAGAGCACCATTTCATACTAAATCGTTGACGATGTACGCTTTTCTTTATGCACATTTTGTCTCCATCTCTCACAGTTTTTGCGATGGGATCGCCAGCTTCCGAAATTCGTCTCTATTGGCGCTGCAATCGGTTTCCTCCGATAGAGTAAAGTCTAGTTTACTATAAATAGACATTACAATTGTACTTTCCGCGTTCAAAGCTATTTCGGTGTTTAAGCACTTTATTATACACCCTGTATATCTTGTTTTATTAAATCCCTTATGCTTTTTTCTCTTAACCTCACTTCCTGAAAAAGAAACAAAGAATAGATAGCCATTGTAGCCCACTCTCTGGTAGGAAAGACGAAGAACAGCCACATTGCCAAATAGAGATTCTCGCCTGGAGAAAGAGGGCGACGTGGTCGAAAGCACCATGGCAGAATCTTACTGCGCAAATTCACATCTCCGGATCGTTTTGAAGCCCATCTTTGACATGGATGAAACGAACACTTTCCTGACGTCAAAAGTTCACTGTAGAAATCGCAATAAGAGTATTGATACACAGATAATAATAGAGCAAAACGGGGCTTGATTTCTGTCCCGGCACAGAAGAGGATCGGAAATCCGGTAAGGGCCCACCTTCATAATAATAAAGGCGCTATTTCTTTAGGAGCAATTTCCAAAACTTTCTTAATGTTCACATCATTCAAATAGGATAAAAATCTTTCTCGAAGAAACAAATTCGTTCATGTTAAAAAAAGAGAGAAAACGAAAAAACAAATTCACACCTCCGAATGCATGAGCAGCAAAGAGACAAATACTAATGGCTAACACGAACGTTTTTTAGTGATTAGAACAGCCACTAGCGTAACCGCCGCAAAACTATCTTACTTCATACACTTTTTTTACTCGAGATACTTTGCGAGAGACTAGCTTGGCAAATTCCCGCTTAAAATTTAACTCTCAAACACGAATACAAACGCTTCTTGGAAAACGCGTTTCTAACTCAAACATTTCATCAGTTCGAAGAAGCTCACTTTTAATAGTTTAGAAATTCGTAGTCCGTCGGATTCATTGCAAGGACCCTAAAGCGGCCTCTATGCGGAACATCACAACACTGAAAAGAACAATGGATAATAACAGAAGAAAAACAAGAATCTATTTTACATAATGTTTTTAACCTTATTCTACATCGGAATTAAAATTTCACCAAAACACTATGTAGCAACAAAATGAAAAAACAACTATCATCTTATAAGAGCACTCCTTTTCTAGGGAAGAAACATGCTAGTAAATTGTTGATCCGGTCAGGCAAATTATCTTTGGCAGAAGGTGACGTGGAAGAATTTTAACCTGACGTTAAGTGGAAAGAAATTCAAGCAGTTTACAATGCCCAACCCAAAGAGCCATCTAACCAGGAAAAAGTGTTTTGGTTATAGGCAGCGAAAGAGTCAATCTCATCTTTTCTGACCACGCGAGAAATGTAAAGAGAGAAAGAACCACATTAAAAACTGGAATTTCTCTTAGCTGTTACTTGCCTTTTCTTAAGTTGTTACTTGTCTTTTCCAAGTTGTTACTGGTCTTTTCTTAAGTTGCAATCCTGTAAGCAAAGAAGCGCGTTTCTACAGGGTATTTTAAAAAAAAGACGGGACAAACGTTAAGAGGTGGTAGTGCACACCAAATTAACAATTTTCATCATAAAATGCACGGGCGGAAATGAAACGCAAATGCGCTAGAGGGCACACGATGTTGAAATGGAGGTGAAAACACAAGAATGAGGTATAAGTTGCAAAATCACGCCTAATGCGAAAGAATTAGAATAATTGGTCAAAACTTAGACCGAGAGAGACAACGGTAATGCACGCGGAAAAACGCCGCAGAACGGAATGACGCTTTGAAGTACAATAGAGCATATCGCACACTTTCATGAAGCGGCCGAAAATCTGGCGACGAGTTCCTTTGCAAATTTAAGGGGAGTATTATCCACTCTTGAGATTCTTGAGTTGTCCCCACAAAAAAGAAATCTAACACAATTACGTTTGGCCAACACGATCGGGCGACCATGGTGGCCCAGCTATAGGATCACCTCGCCCAATCCATAACCCCGGAAAAGTTATGTCCAGAAACTGCCGCACCTCTCGCCCATAATGATGAGGTGCTCCATCCTGCTGGAACCACATACGCCACCGGATACCTCTGAATACATCCTCCAGTAAATCTGACAGCACCCCCTGCACAAAAGTAAGGCGTTCCAGCAGAAAATGCGGTCCTTATTAGATGATTTCTGCTCGAACATTGATGTAGAAGCGGCGCTGATGCGCATGCGGATAAGCGGCATCTAGATTTACATTCTCATAGTTATATTTATTATTGATATTAAATGCACCATCACGTGCGAAGATACATCCATCCGTGAAAAGTACAGTTTCCACTAAGTCTGGACTCGTCGCACTCTGCTACAGGATCCAGCGGGCAATCCACGCGACGAGGATAATCCGCTGCAGTCAGTACTTGGACTCGTTTCACGTGGTATGGGTGCAACCTTTCATGGAGCGTGGCGCACCAAGGTTACTGCCCACGAGTCTTGTGTTTGTACTTGGCTAATCTGCCACGTTATCCAGAATGGTCTGTTTCACAACTGCTGTTCTGGTCGTCGTTGCACGTCCTGCAACCGACAGCGAAGCAATAAAGAATCCTGTGTCACACAGTTTCTGATGCAAACGCGAATATGTTTTAGGATTGGAAAAAACGCTCCCCATAAAGTAGCCTTGCCGCTCTGCTATTGCTGCTTGCAATTCCGTGCATGAAATGCATATCGGTCTTTACCGTATTCGTAAATTGCTGCATCCTCCCATACCTTACAACTGCGATTAACGGTTGTACACTGGAATAGACTCACAACACTGGCGTCGGCGGCTTTTATTCACTGTGAAGTACATTTACATAAGGTTCTTCTTCTTCATCCCCAGGTGGCATTTGCATATATGGTGTTCTTCTTCCCCCAGTAACTCTCAACAGTAATGACACTTTAATGTTTCCAAACGCCCTAGTGTCTTTGTGTTTCATTTCACCATGCATTCCATTGTTTGTTTTGCTGTGTACTACCACCTCTTAGTGTTTGTCCCATCTTTTTCGAAACACCCTGTATTGAGTAAATGAATGTGGCACATGACTGAATGTGGAGCATGACTAAATGAGGGTTTTTAGAAATGTTTTTTCTTCAAAAATATTTAATTTTATTTTAAAAAGTTTTATTTTAAATAGGAAAGTTCCCCCAACAATAATCTCGTGACTACTGACCCGCGAGGTGATGCATTTTCTTTCCGAAAGGGCTCGCTCTTGCCTGAATAAATGCAAGGCATTGGCGAGTGCAAAATGTGAGGTGCTCCCCCACAACACACCCGTAGATAATAAGCTGTCCCTAGAACCATCGGCATAGCTCATTTGGGAGAGCGCTCGTTCCGGAACTGATAGATACGTGGTTTGAATCCCGGTGTTGACAGAACGAGTTGTCGCAAAGTGATCTATAAGAATGGCTTAAGTTGAACCATATCGAAATCACATGGCCATGGACTGTTAACATGAATACACGATATAAACAATGTAGTCCAAAAGGATTATTGAGGAAGAAAAAAGGCAATTACGCTGAAAAAGATAGCTTTATTTTTAGCAAAAGACATGAACCGATTTAAATGCACCAGAGAAATAAAAGGCTAAAAAGTTAAAACTTAAATCAAATTTTAAAGCATTGAAAAGTAATTTTAATAAAACATATAAAAGATGTTCTTTTAGTAGTGGCATAGAAATAACCTCAACCTCTTTGAGGTTAGATGGCCTATTTAAAAAACATGAGTATGTATTATGAAACGATAAGATTTTTGGAAACATTTAGTAGCATTGCTATGCATGAATTAAGCGTCAAGGGCGTCAAGATGGAAATGGTAACCTGGAACGTGCAGCTTTTTATGTATGGAGCACATTGCAAAATGGAGCTCCTCACAAATATGAGCCAGAGTTTCCGAAAATTAAGGAAAGATCATAAAGAGTGACATCACTTTGACAAATTCTTCTAAGATTTGAAGAAAGTGAAGGAGCAAAATTCAATGCTATTTCGTAGAATGTGCCAGAACTGTACTTTTCATCACTGCAAAAAAAAAAAAAAAAAACGCAAAGAAAGAGTCCAACGTTCCCCTCGATACTACAATTTCAGAATTAGGTAACTGCTTCGAAAAGATGTATTCGGTTGCCAGGTGTAAAGACTTGGAACTTAGCTGCCTAATGGACCCTAAATTAGCCAGCGCTACATGCGTACGTCTTAGCGTAATGGTTAAGCACCGGCTTTGGAAGACAAGGGTCTTCAGTTTGAACCATACCGTCTCGTTAGTGGGTTCTATCACTGGAGACCTGGAGAACCTCACAAAGTACGCAAGGAAAAAATAAAATCATGATTAGAGAATGTATCAGAGCGGGTGATGCGACTCTTCTTGAAGACGATTGAATGAGGAACCGAAAGGGGATGCAAATCAGTGATAGTTGAGCCAATTTCGACTCGCAGGGGATATTGTTGCATGCACCTGAAAAGAAAAAGTGAAGAGAGAGAGAGAGAGAAGTTTCTATTTGCCTTGATGTTTCAATCGGTTGGCGATGGCTTACCACGTTCCGCACTGGTTTTTCGCGTCGGTTTTGCGACACTTTTGAATACAGACCTCTTACTTCATTTTCAGTATATTCCAAGACGTCGCGTCTATTGTGGATGAGTTCAGAATATGCATTCCTAAGAGCAGGATATCAAACGGGTTGCCTGCACCTCAGAGAGGCATATTTGGGACCGAGA
>JJRW01S0003764.1:72220-82737 GCA_001188405.1 Loxosceles reclusa
CAACACACTGCTTTGGCCCCTGCTTCACGCTAGACGGGAGCTTCAGTCGTAGCCCGGACTGGGGCAAGCGGCTAGACTGCGGGTTCCTTTGAGTTCCCCCGGCTAGGGTCAACTGATCTACCAGGTCGGCAGGATTAGCCGTTCCGTTTGGCTCGGCTGTGATGGTATTAGCTCCCAGTTAGCCCAGCGTGCGATGCACGACCCCTTGTTGGGCTCGGTGGTGGGTGGAGCCGCCGGGAGCCGAAGTTTCCCTTAATATGGAAAAAAAAGCTCAAAACCTTCTTCGAGCGGGCCCTCTAAGTGGGCCCGAACCGAACGTACTGTTTTTTCGTCACAACTCATGTCACTTGCTCCTACATTTCTCATCGTGCATTCATCTGAACCTGCATTTGTAAAATTATCGCGTTTTGTTATCTCAAAAGGTTTATATGCTTTAGCTGGCACACCGAAGTCGGTGAAGAAGTTACGTTCCGGCGACTCACTGGTGGAAACAGCTTCCTCTGCCCAGTCTGCTGCGCTGTTAAAATGCACGTCTTTCGCTAATCTGCCTGTCGCCGTGACACCTCACGGTACTTTGAATACCTCCCGCGGAGTAATCTCTGAGTTGGAACTCCTCCCTGACTCTGAGGAGGAGCTTCTTGCAGAGCTATCCGATCAGGGAGTTCAGGCAGTGCCACGAATTACCATGAGACGTGATGGTCACACGGTTCCCACGCGGCACGTCATTTTGACTTTCGCGAAGCCTGTGTTGCAAAGCAGATTACAGCTGGTTACCTCTAGTGTCCCGTACGGCCATATGTCCTCAATCCGCTGCTCTGCTTTAAATGACAGCGGTTTGGTCATGGGCAGACATCTTGCTGTGAAGTCGCGACTTGCCCTCGCTGCGGACGTTCAGCGCACGAAAATGATTGCGCTTCTTCTACCTGTTGTGTGAACTGCCAGGGGGATCACCCGGCATATTCTCAATCTTGCCTCAAGTGGCAAGAAGAGAAAAACATCCAGAAAGTCAAGGTGACACAGAACCTCTTTTATGTTGAAGCGAAAAAGCTCGTGTCGCCGGCGCCGCCCCGCGGATTTTACGCAGCGGTCACCCGCAGCTGCAAGTCGCAAGAGGTGCAAACTTCCCTCACATTTCCGCCGTCTTTCGTGTTGCCAGCTTTTCCATCTTCCATTGTCATTCCGAAGACTTCTGAGCGGCGGAAGTCTACTCCGAAGACTTCTGAGCGGCGGAAGTCTACTCCGAAGGCTTCCTCATCCGCTCAGATATCCTCCACGCCTAAGCTATCTACTAAGCCAACCCCTGCCCCGAAATTGACGAAAGTGAAACCGCCTGGTTCCAAAAAGCTATACCAGAAGATAGCTTCCAGCGCAGTCGTTCATGGCTCAATTAAATTGCCTAATTCATTCAGTGAGCTCTCCGCGTTTGAAGAGGATGATTGCATGGATACCGCTCCTCCTCCTGCTCCTGTGCAGAAACCTTCCAAGCGAGAGCCCACACAGACTAAGCCGCAGCCTTCTCCATTGATCTATGCCTCCTACAATGGAACTGTCGTGGTTTGCGTGCTAACGTTGATGAATTAAAACGGTTGTTACACGCCTATTCTCCTGTGTGTGTTTCTCTGCAGGAAACCATGATGCGTCCGACAGCACAGGTACAGGTGCGTCACTATGGTATTTATCGCGTGGACGACGACTCGTCTGAGTCTCGGGGAGGCGTTGCTCTTTCCGTCTCCCACCACGTGCCATCCATAGCTCTGACGCTTCAGACGCCGTTACAGGCTGTTACTGTGCGTATCTTTGTGGGTCATACGCTTGCGGTTTGTTCTGTGTATCTGCCACCGGGACACCGAGTGGCCTTTTCCAATTTAGACGACTTGATGTCTCAGCTTCCGCAACCGTTTCTCCTGCTTGGAGATTTTAACGGCCACAGCACTCTTTGGGGTAGCTCCTCTACCAATAGCATGGGTCGAGTTGTCGAGCGCTTGCTCACAGATCTCTACTTGTCCCTGCTGAATACTGGTAAGAATACGTATTTTCATGCCCCAACGCGATCATTCGCTGCTTTGGATCTGTCTTTTTGCTCTCCGTCGCAGTACCCTTTGTGGTCGGGGTCCGTTCTTTCGGACCCCATGGGAAGTGACCACTTTCTCATTTTGCTGTCCTATACCATTGTTGGCAGCGAGTTTTCCAGCTTGCCGAGGTGGAAAATGGACTGCTGATCATGATCTTTTTGCCACATTAGCTGTGTTGACGGACGACTTGGTTGAAACTCCGTCCATCGATCAAGCAGTGGACCATGTGACTACGTGTATTCTCCAAGCAGCTGGATTTTCTATAGCACGCACTTCGACACGCTTACCAAGATCACCTAAGCCTTGGTGGAACCACGACTGTTCTGCAGCCCCGAAAACGCAGAAGAAGGCGTGGGACATTTTCCGCAGATACCCAACTCCGGGTAATATGGCTCGTTTCCAACGGGCTCGGGCGTTTGCCCGTAAAGTCCACCGTCGTAGACAACGGGAGTCGTGGCGGAAGTTTGTGTCCAGCATCAGGTCTTCCACTAGTTCGAAGGTTATTTGGGACAAGATTCGTCGTATATGTGGGCACTACACGTCCCACCCCATATCCTGTTTGCGCACGGATGTTGGCACCGTGTTGGATACTCTCACTATCGCGAATGTCTTGGCTGCTGTCTGCTGTCGATGTTCTTTGACCTGGAGAAAGCATATGACTGCACTTGGCGTTATGGTATTTTTCATGACCTCCATGCTATAGGTCTTCGGGGAAACCTGTTGGTGCTTGTGCAGAACTTCTTGGCTGGTCGCACTTTCCAGGTTCGTTTTGGCACGACTTATCCCGGCCCCTTCCTCAGTAAGAAGGCGTCTACCAGGGCGCTATTTTCAGCGTCACGTTATTCATCATTAAACTGAATGGCAGTGTGTCCATGCTTCCTCCTGGGATCCAGTGCTCGATGTTCGTTGACGACTTGCAGATCTCTTATAGCTCTGTGGATATGAGACTTCTTGAGCGACGATTACAGCTCAGCTTGAACCGGCTGCTGCACTGGGGGAATAATATCGGGTTTCGTTTTTCACCAGACAAGACCGTCTGCATGCATTTTTGTCGCAGACGGGACTTGCATCCGGATCCGAGTATTCTTTTAGGATCCGTTACGATTCCGGTCGTTCCGGAAACCCTTTTTCTCGGTATCATCTTCGACCGTTCTCTCACTTTCGAAGCGCATATTCGTCGCTTAAAAGTGAAATGTACTAAGGCGCTCAAGATCATCAAAGTACTGTCGTCCACCTCTTGTGGCGCTGACCGTGTCTCTCTTTAGCGCCTGTATCGATCTCTCATCCGCACAAAGCTCGAGTATGCTTGTGCTGTATATGGTTCTGCACGGCCATCTCGTTTACAGGTGCTTGATCCGGTCGCTCTGGAGGCACTACGTCTGTGCACTGGTGCTTTCCGGACATCTCCTGTACAGAGCTTGTACGTCGCGGCACAGGAACCATCGCTCGAACTCCATCGCCCGATGCTGAGCTCACGTAATTTCCTGAAGTTGCAGTCTCAACGTGCACATCCTTTATGGAGCAGAGTATTTGAACGCCTTTTGCACGACATTTTGATGCACTGCCATCTTGTGTTCGTACTTTGGCCTTCGGATGCGACATTTACGGACTGAGCTTGGCTTGTCGTTTCCTGATGTTGCTCCGAGTGTCGTGGTTTCTTTTGCCCCTTGGGAGCAGTTTCAGCCCTCGGTATGTTTCGACCTGTGCCGGTTGTCAAATGTAGCACCCCTCATGCTCACTATCTGCAGTACTACCTTGCACATCGAGCGTCGTATTCCCAGCATGTGCCAATCTTCACTGATGGGTCCAAATCTGACGGGCACGTTGGGTCTGCTATGGTGTGCTGTGGCGTAACGCTTGCCGACAGTCTACACGCACAGGTTTCGATTTACACTGCCGAGCTACATTCCATCTCCTTGGCGCTAGAGCACGTTCGACGTTGCTCTCTGCTTAGGACCTGTGTTTACCCCGACTCACTTAGTGCTATGGAGGCTCTGGTTTCTATGCAGCATCCAACCTACCCTGTGTTGTCCCACATCCTTGTAACATCCTTTGCGTTAGTTGAGCCTTCGTGGCTTTGATATCCGCTTTTGCTGGATTCCGGGTCACGTCGGTATTCCTGGGACCGAGGCTGCAGACCGTGGCGTGAAGTCATCCGCAGGTCGTCTGCGTATGCCCCTCCCATTCACCGACTGGAGTCCCGCCGTTCGAGCCCGTCTCCATGCTCGTTGGCAGGACATCTGAGACACAGACTGCGAACAAGCTGCATGCCGTACAACTTGTCGTCACGGCTGTCCATGCACTTCTCACCTTTCTCGACGGGAGGACGTGCTACTGACTCGTCTCCGCATTGGACACACTCGTCTCACGCATGGTTTTCTTTTGCGTGGGGAAGACACACCTAGATGTTCTACTTGCATTCAGTTCTTACTGTTCATCGTATTCTCATTGTCTGTCCTGTTTTTAACTCGCTGCGTTTACAGCTTTTTAATTCTGTTTTATCTCTGCCAACTCTTTTAGCCTCCGATTTTACCGTTTTACAGCGATTTTTGCTTTCGTGCAGTCTCTTGCACGAACTTTAGTTTTTTAAATTCATTGCTTTTATCCTTCAGTGATGTGCTGGTCTCATCAGTCTTACTCATAATTCGTTTTTACACTGGTTTTTTGTTCGTGTACACCCATCACAATTTTACAGGCGGTCCCACAATCACGTCTCACAAAGTGCTTCTGGAGTCGCCCCAAAGCTGAAGATCAATCACGTAATTTACACTCATGAATATAGGTTGGTGCAGCGTGCCCTCTGTGGGGGCTGTGCCTTACACTGGTACACGTAAGTCATTTTATTCCAGCTCGTTTGTTTCCGTCTGTTTTGCTTTTCTGTTTTTATCTTACGTTTGGCACAGAATGGCCTTTCAGGTTTTGTGCAATTAAACCTCTGGAGAGGCACCAGATGCGGGGGCACCTGGTGGTGGTTAGAGGTTAGTTGTCTTACCTCTACCTGATTATATGCGATTTTACGTGTAGAAGGCATTTATCCAGATTGTACGTGTTCTTAATTCTGTTCAACTAACAGATAAGTATGAGCAACACCAACAAATGAATAGACGGCGACCAGGAACTTCATTACATACCACTTTTATAATAAAAAAAATAGATAAAGCACTTTTACATGTGTTTGACAGAGATTACATCGATATGCTAGGGCTAAACATCAGCTGTCCAGCACATAGAAGCGTTTTTACTACGATCGGTGCGAAAAATCTCCCTTCAAACGCGAGAGCCCATAGCCATGTGTCCGTAACGTTTTTTTTTCCTTTTCTCTCCCGAACTTTCGGGGGAAAGGGTCCTACGTCACGCAGTAACACTACACCTTCGATATGTCCACCCGGGAAAAGATGAGGGTCGAGGTGGTAGGATTGCAACTCACTCTTGTTCAGCACACTTTCATGTTCATTTCACCAGAAATATATTTTTCTGGATAAAAAAAAAATGTTTTTGCTATATGAATGCGGCGTTAACCCTCCGCACCTCCAGTAACCAACCAATCAAAGAAGAGCTACTAAGTTCATCGAGGGGTTATGGCATCTTGAGTATATTGACGGGTTAAAGGAATTCAACTTTTTCGCTTGCAGAAAAGATGAGCTATAGGTAACTTAATTTAAGCTTATAAGATTTTAAATGGATTTGATGCGGTTCGTAAGGATTTCTTTAGAAAATGCTACAGTGACAATGCTACACAAGATGAAATGGGATGAAGCTGATTAGATAAAAGGCTTACACATATGTTTAGCTATATATAATTTTATACGCACCATCTATTTGTCAATCGTTTGTGAATTGAAAAGTTAGCTATAGATTTTCTTTACAGATACACATCTATGCAGACTCTTGCCTCACTCGTAATACATCAAGCATTATCCGATACAACCATCCTAGTTTGTTTTTCTAGTAAACAAGAATGATAAAATGTTTGTATGAAATTCTATGAAGTAACTCATTAGGCATCTTAACACATACATATTATGTACATAAATCAATTACATGTAATGCGAAAGATTGTATTATTACGCTAAAACTAAGGTGATAAGAGTTCACTGAATAAAATCTCGCAACGAAATTCTACAAAACCCAAATTACTCTCCTTCTCATAGTATACAGTAATTATGAAAATACACCATATATCGTTTTCGTGACATCTTTATTTCTTGCAAAATCTTTAGTGGCTTTCAAGTTTCGCAGCGAAATGACGACGAAGTTAGACGTCGACCTTTAGGCAGATGGTAGTCGCCGCAATACGTGGTCCTAGAGCCCACCTGGGGATGGACTCTTACACCCCATACAATAGTTCATACAATAGATCCAGCTTCAAACATTCTTTTACATCCGGTCAGCTGGCACCCGTAAACTTGCTTTGTCGCGACAATCATATCTGTACATCCCCGTCTCTGCGTGAGGGACTGCCATGAATTTCCCAAACCCCAACAGGCTTGCACCAAGGTAACTAATGAGGTCAGAGCCTCTTTGTCTCCCCGTGAAAGGTTTCTCGTTTGACAAGTACAAGAAGTGACATGGGGACCCGAGGTACACGAATTTAATATTCCATTTGCAATTTAGCTTTTGGATCAAAACATGACCTAACTGTCCTTGCACCATTAAATTCCTCCCAACCAACCTCTTTGTCTTCGAAAAACAGCCAAATGTGAGAGAATGGACCTGTACCTTTCGTTCCTGGCTACTCCAGTGGCACTGTTGACGGGCTATTGTGCTATGGAGCCCGCGTTCGAGTCCCGGTCGGCATGGATGTGTGTGTTTGTCTTCACATTGTTCATGTTCATCTCGTGATCTGAATGGGGCCTTAAGCCGTAAAAACATCAATCATTATCACCTTTCGGTCGTGAAATGCAAGCGCGCGTTCGTTCTCTTCACCTCCCACTCAAAGAAGGACTTTTCTAACTCTCATGAAATGAAACAGGATCCGCATTCTCTCAAGTGGCATCCTAACACACTCGCCTGTGTGTAGGATTGGGTATGTCTCGATGCCCAATCCTACACACTCGTGAAATGTTGGGAAAGGATAAATACCTCGTGACCTACAGAAGTGCCGGCAACGTTCAGTGCCCCACTTAGGATCAATAGAGCTCGCATACCATGAGCGGCACAACTGTGATCAGTTAGTGACTAGTTGCGGCAAACGACTTGTATCCGTTCCTCCTATAGCTTCGGGGAATCGTGCTGATGAAGCCATAAGAGAATTTCTGACGTTTGTGAATTAGGGGAAAGCATTTTTGTAAAGAAAAGTTTTACCGTGCAAATTTCAATAAGAATCTTATTTTTTGCAGTTTTCCATCGCGTCGGAGTACTACTTATTCCCCCATTCCCCCGAAGGGGGGTTAGCTGTATCTTTAGTGCGGGAGTGACATGGTTCCGGCAATACTTGCGGCAATACAGGGTGATTCTAAATTGCCTGGCCTAACTTAAAATGGTCGCAGCAAGACAAGAATTTTTGTTATAGAATGCATGTCGACAACTTTTGCGTGTAAACACTGGAAGTCGTTGTTCAGCACGCTTTAAAATTCATTCTGCTGTGTATATTTCGTCATTCGTAACGCTAATTTTTCATAGAACAGCACAAATTCGGAAGGGAGGAAGATATGCGTCTAACGTATGTGGCTACCAATGGACGTGGCACCACTCCAGTGCTACTGTGTTGAAGAGGTTTGAGTCCCGGTCGGCACGGAGTGTGTGTTTGTCTTCACCTTCTTCATGTTCATCTCGTGTCTGGCACAGCATGATCTTAATAGATTCTTGAGTCGTAAAAATCTAGGCGTCATCACCAATGGAAGCGGCAGGAGCTGCTCAACAATTGTATCGTAAACTCTTCTCCTACTGGTGAGAGCAATGACTCCAACGAGGACCCTGTCGCACGTGTTTGAACATGTACAGCAATCAATGGTTTGACGTTGTCAACCATGTTCTGCACTGCTGGAAGTCGTTCCTTCGATCATCTAATGTAACCGCCCCCAATAAAATGTCTATTTCACTCTTTGTCTAATTCCTGAACTTTTGTGCGGTTTCGGACATCTATGCTGTACCCTAGCACCTTTTTGAGTGTGGCCCGTCAATTTAGAATCGCCCTGCGCAGCTCGAAGTAAGGGCTTTTTGTAAGTTCATCACAATACTGAATGTGTTATTGTAAAGGGGTGTAAATCATTTTCCTTAACATATTAAAGTGCGTGAAAATAGAAATAATAATCATGAAAGTATCTCTCCTTTATGCACATTGATACGTTTAAGGAACGATTATTATTTTTTTAATTGCAAGTATTGTATCCGCGCTATTCATTGTTCGGATATACACGTATATCTTTGTAAAGTCAAATACGCCACTGATAGTTTTTATTCCCCACAAGGTCATTTAAACAAGATTTACCGTGCCATAAGACAAATATCCTTTAAAGTTGGTGACTGTTTACAGCGTGTTCCCACGACGTCGGCCGAAGAGGAACTAATAGAAATATTGTTTTTGACAGGCCTGTCTCGTCTCCTAAATCTTTGTTCTGACGTCATGACCGTCTGCGGAAAACAAAGAAGCAGTTAATGCCAACTGTGTAAACATTTAAGATAGAAGAGGAACATGAATTATTTGATTAAGTTAAGCATTGAAAATTTGTCGCTTTAAATTACATAGAAATACTACACATAAAAATACACACACACATACCTGGACCCTTAACGCAGCAGAGCAGCCTGAACTAGTTCATTACCTGAAGGCAGCCTACATTTTCCAGTTTTATTTGTTCCCTTACGCTTTCTGTGTTTGACACATTACCTTTACAAGTTCTTTCGCAATTAAATTTCGATTAATCAATCAATTAACCCGTAGGTACTTTTATTGTTTTTGTGGCTTTGCTGCAAGTACGTTTAATAAGTTATATGTGGACTTCAACAGTGCTCGCGCCCTTTCTATCGCACGTGCCGTTAAACTCAAGAAACGATTGAATAAATATATCATACACATAGATAGAACGATACGCTCGTGATGTACTTCTTTCATTATAATTTTCCTTTTATTCATGTTTAATCATACTGCACTCAGATTTCATTCGATTTTTATTATGACTGCCACCGGAAATCTATTATGACAAGTTTGTAAGATATTTCACTTTTTTCTGCTATTTGCTTCTAGAAACGAGATAGTTTTAAGACGGGCGGATCCGGTTTAAGTATGACCATACTGAACAATATTCTGCTGGAGCATTGCTTTCTGAAAACAGTAATATTTCGCAGGGCTTTGTGTAGTTCTGTTTGTCGGAGAAACCCAGAAACTCACCATTGTTAGAATGAGAACGGATGCGTCTGTAGGTCACCCTAACCGACAATTGCTGCGTCACCACCAGTTAAACGCTGATCTTTTAGCCATTATTTCTGCTGTTGCAGCTGTTCCCCTCAAAGGGAGGAGGATAAACACTGACGGTGGTTAATCATTCAACCATTCTATTCTGAAACTGAAGTTTATTATTCTGGCTTGGTGAGGGTTTCCGCGTTCTGTGTATAGACAATAGTTTAGGAGAAAGAAAGCTTCACAATATTGACGAAATCAACTGAGGATAAAATTGAGAACAATTGTGCGCTACGTATAGCTCTTTCTTATGGATAATGTGCTTACAAAATTTTTCAAATATTTCAAATATTAGTTCTTTATTTGTATGATTCTCTTCCAAATGTGCTCTTGTTTGTAAATCTGAACAGTATAATTTAGCTCGTTTCTCAAAATGAAAACAAAACATTTTGCACGTTTTAGAAAAATAATCGTGGATCGAGTGTCTTACGCTGTAACTTACGTATGGGATCTTTCCGTTGAACATTTGTTTTAAATGCATTTTATTATGGACAGATTATTTGCAGTAGGATGTATAACTGAATTTCTAAATCAGTTTTTCCTGGTCTGATGGTCCAGAACTCGAGAGGCATATCACAACCGAGTTCTAGCAGTGGTACAAGTCGCATCAAAGTGAAATATGAAGTTTTAGTAGATTCACCACCAAACTTGATAAGTTGGACAATTCAGTATTGAAATTGCCACACCCAGACACTTCAGTTCCAAACGTGATCTAGCGTGGTACGCATCATCTATATTTTACTGCACTGAGTTCAAAACCAGTGAACAAAATAGTACTTTAAGCGTTATTAGTTATTAACCGAAATATATTTGTGAAGACCTTTGCCTTACTGTTGTTCTTATATTTCAAGATGAGATTTATTTTCAGGCTTAATTACATCATTCAACAATGCATAAGTACTCAATTCATTTTTGTAACGCTATACATCAATATTTGCCAAAAGTATTTATAAACTTGATCACATGTTCCTATTATTATCAATAGAAAAAACAAAAATTATGAACTAAATAGGATAGAAGCCTGAGGGAGATCCAGAATGGGCCTC
>JJRW01S0003773.1:34530-44805 GCA_001188405.1 Loxosceles reclusa
AGATGTACTTGATGAAAAGTTCTTGTCAGCATCTTCAAATCTGCACAATAGATGTAATTAAATTGGTGACTAGTTTCGGCAATTACGGTCGATTGCTTTCGTCATATCCACGTCTGGTACTGTGTCGCGATTCACGGTGTTCCTGCTTTTTGTTCAAAAGGCTCTATTTCGCGTCGCGGAGGGAAATGATGTGATTCGGCGGCAGCTCCAGTCGCGCCATCTGGTGTGGCGGAAGGAAGATTGAGAGCATGGACTAAGATAAGCCACGCGGTTTGCAGAGAGGGTGTTGAGCTGGGTTCATTTACCAGAGAATTCATTTGGGAATGGATAGCGAACAGACGTCTCTTGAAGTGAATATCATGATAAGACATACTCGTGATAAGACATGCTCGTGATAAGGGGATGCTTGGTAGCGGTGCATGAGAAGTACAATATCTCGCATGGAAAGTAAGGCGACTTTAAAGCTCCAAGCATTTTATTCGTTTATTTGCTGCTTCAGGGAGATAAGGGATAACGTTAAGATGTTTGGTCAAATTTTTACCTGTCTTTCTTAGATCTATCTATGGAAACTTATTTGTTGCGTAACTGGCAGTTAAAAACATAATTTTCCCGCCAAAATGCAGAAATCTGCATTGTTCCAGGTTAAATAATAACTACAATCAATAAAATAAAAAATACAAGAACAACTTAATGATACAACTTGGACTAAAATTGCCTACAATAAGTACTGGAGTAGGAAGTCTGAGAAGTGACAGCATATACGCTCCTGGAATTTTACATATATAGGACTGACATAAATATTTACGAAAGTAAGGGGAAGCCGACTTTCAATTCTAACCACAACATGTATATTTCAAGACTTTCAAGGTAAGGAGATTGTAGATTGTGTGAGGAACTATTCCCTTGGAAGTCTGATGAACAAAAAAGATAGCTACCTTGGAAAGGCCACTGTAAGGAGGAGAATGGTATCCAAATGGTTTTAGTTGAAAATTCGGTGGAACTTTTGATTCAATCAAAGCCAATACTGTGCTGCAAAGCAAGATGTTGCAATTTGTTGGCTTTGTATAAAAGAAAGCAACAATTCCAAAAGAAAAATATGTTGCAAATAATAGAGCTTTTAAATCCATTGATGTCCTTTGTCAGAGGTTGTTATAGTAAGAGTCTGTATGAAAACTGAACCTTTGATATGAGGTTAGCAAGTTTCAAAAGTTCAGTAGTTGACAGTACTTGTTGTTGAAGATAAACGAGGATAGTAAGGAAATCCTCTAAGGGACGGAAGAAAATGTTCAGAAAGCTTAGTTGCCTGTGATGCAGACGAGGGATTTTGGAAAGAGGTGGCATCAAAAGTGTCTGATGTAGTGATGAAGATGAAAGAATGGGATCTGAAAGATTTAATGTTGTTTTTGACAGGAACTTTCACGCTGAGTGGTGTCCTTCTTCTACTTGTAAGTAGACTGATGTGCTGGAGATACATCGGCGGCAGTTTGTGTAATTGAAAGACCTGAAAAACTGTTAGGTGCATGAGACAATTGTGGAAAAATGCAGATCCAATTTCAGAAGGTACACCACATACTGTTTGTGTATGCAAACTAGACACACTGTGATTAAGCACCGGTGAATCCTTAATATAACGTGTAGGCACTGGACTCTTGAAAGCGTTAGCAAATGTGAGAGACTTTAAAATGTGCTTTGAGAGGCCATGAGAAGTCACTCAACCTGCCTTAATCAAATTTTTATCAGATTCTAACAGATCTAAAAAATACGAGAAGCATGACAGCATGTGTTTTTCGAGCCAAAACTAGCATAAAGCCTATAATATGGGCCGTTGTCACCAAGGCAATCCAAATAGGCCAAACGAGATTAATGAGGCAATATTTTTGCATATCTTGTGATTTTTTACTGTTTAATACCAAGATTTCAACATTAGTTGAGTTCCTCCTGTGCTTTGTGCTATTTTCGTGCCTGAGCATTGGATTGTCTCAAGTTGCTTGCTAGATTCTCTGTGTAGTCTTTTCCTGTTGGATCATTTAGATTTCTGTTTTTGATTCTCCGCTGTCTTTTGGTAAGTCAAATATAGTTTTTGTTGGTTCGCCTGGCTTTCCATTCTTTTTTTGTATGCTCTTTGCCCTTTGCTGTGAATTACTCTTTGGCATTAACAGAAAATTTGAGTTGATTTATGCCATGTAGTAAGAATAGAAGCCTTCCCTGTTACTAGATACTGAAGACTTAACTACATTGGCTTCATTTTTTGGAGTGCATATCACATTAGCAAACGCGTCAAAGTTCGTGTAGTGTTAGAAATCTATGACATGCTTATGAATTATTGCGTAAATTGTGATGTGCATTGTATCCTAAATAAGTGCTATAACTTTGTAAACCAATTAATACTTGTAACTTGTTATTTATTCCTTTAATCAGACATTGTTATGCACCTGTCTCTTAAGTTCAGTGTTGATAATAAATTAGCCTCCAAATTAATTTCTGACTCACGGCATTCATTATCTGTGTTTCAATTTAATTTTTTGCTCACCATCACAATTAATTTTGACAAATTAGTTAGCATGGCAAGCAGAAACAAAAATGAAGCACAGATAAAATATGATGTGAGACCAAATTTTAGGTATATAGGCTGTTTTACCATTAACACAAAATAAAGGGAAAAATAAAAACTAGACAAATACACATTGCTTTACCATTTTTAAGAAGATGTAATACAATTTATGAGTTCAACTCTCTACACTTATTAAATATAACCAATCTAACAAACACTGAACAATTTGAATAACACAAACTTACTAAATCTTTGCATCAGAATACTTCTGTTAGAAAGCCTACTTAATTTTTACTCCACTTACAAACAGGAGGGCAATTTGCTTTTACTGCTGCAATTAAAGCAAACTAATAGCGAATACCCAAGTACAATGCACAGTGAAAAAAAAACAAAATCAAGAGAAGCAGAAGAGACTAACCACTCATTGCACAAACAAAAGTCTATGATCTGCAGAACAGCTCAAAAATAAATCACAGAGAAGCCTGAAATGAATCACAATCTTGAATACCTCTGCCAAAAATGAGACAGCCTTTGTATACTTTTGCTGTCAAATGTTCTGGAAACAATGGCATCATCAAATATTCTAGTACTTCATAAACACGAAAAACAGACGGCTTTGGCGATTGTTGCAGGAACCGGAGGCCAAGCTAATGGGAAGTGCCAACAGCTTAAAATAGCAAATGAGAAAAATAAGCATACTTTGTTTTTTTTCTGTAGTGAGCAAGCATGACATTCAAAAGTGCATTTTACACTAGAATTTAGGATAATGTGTTCACATATTTCATAATTCAAATCAATCAATCTTAAAATTCAATAAATGATATACAAAAATTTGACATTATAAGAATCAAACATTTACATAAGTAGCAAACATAAAAATTTCCATATAGTATTACAACAATGGTATGCAGAAGTCAGATGGTTACTGAGAACCTTGATATGGTGCAAGTCTATCCATGTGCATAGTAAACCATATGTATCATAAACAGAACATTAAATGGCTCCAATATCTAAGAGAAACCACATCTCTCGCACTTCCAGTATTTGGCCAATAGCAACCCTGATGGACAACCTAGAATGGTGCAAAAAGATATAAAACATAACTGGCATATGCTGCCTAGTGTGATCATGAGTATCAAAGTGAGAGTTGAAGTGGGATAATTGCAATCTCAAGTCAAAGGAGCGGTAACAGCACTACAGAAACTAAACGTTTGGTAACATGTTTACACTATGGCATAGTTAGGGCTGTTACAAATGAAAGAAAATGGGACTAAGCTGCTGTCAATTGGCAACAGTGCCTGCAAACCATGAAATGATATTAAATAACAGTAAGAATTTCTGGGCATGTTGACAGCCCATGACTCTTTTACCTGTTCACAGATTCTTCTAAGCAATTTCTTTGGACTTACAGCACACCTTAACACATTTTAATTTTTTCAATAACAACAGAAGAATAAAATTTCCACATACACATTTACACTTATTAACAAAAAAAAAGTTTTTCATACCATTACCACAATTTGATAGTAACATACAGTTACGCGACAGTGTTAATAAGTGGCAAAGCAGAGCAAGTAAACAAATATTTTGAAGCTCATTTACTCGATACTCCATTTCAATTAAAGTATCTTTCAATGCATATTAACAGTATTTTGAGTTATACAGCATTTATAACCCATGACAAAAAGGCTTCTTTTAAGTTTGCATATTCTAAAAATGACTTCTAACAGATTTTGCACTGAAACACCTTTTTGTTGAGGAAAGCACTTTGGGAAGTCACTTAAAAGTGCTGCGGTGACAAAATAATTCATAAAATGCTGTTGACATACACTTCTGTGTTAAATGTGTCATGAACAGGAAGATTAAATACTGAAATGACTTCATTTGAGTGTGAGTTTTCAAATAAATCTTCAAAAAATGGCTATTGGGAGAAAATACTTTCTGACAGATTTTAAAATAAAATGGCTTCTCCTGAATGTAGGCCCTCACATACCTTAACAAACTGCTATTTTGAAAGAATGACCAAACAGATTCCATGCTGAAATGTCTTATTATTATTACTCAAATAACTTCTGACAGGTTTCACAGTAAAATGACTTTTCCTGGGTATGTCATTCACATGCTTTGTCAAACAGCTACTTTGAGATAATGACTTCCAACATGTTTCACAATAAAATGAATTTCCATAGGTGTGTACTGTCTTATGACCACTTCACAAGAATGATTTCTGACATACTTCACATTGAAATGGCTTTTCCTGAGAGTGTGTTCTCTTATGATTCCTCAAGTGGCTAATCCGGGAGAATGACTTCTGGCATATTTTGTACTGAACTGGCTTTTACTGAGTGTGTTTTCATATGATCCTTGAAACAGTTATTTTGAGAGAATAATTTACAACAAATTTCACACTGAAATGGCTTTTCATCAACATGTGTCTTCACATGCTTAGCTAAATTGCTACTTCGATAGAATGACTTCTGGCAGATTTCACAATGAAATTGCTTCTCTGGACTGTGTGTCTTCCTATGATCCTTCAAATATCTCTTCTGTGAGAATGACTTCCGACAGATTTTACATTGAAATAGCTTTCCATTAGTATGTTTCTTCATGTGCTTAGCCAAACTGCTACTTTGATAGAATGACTTCTGACAGATTTCACAATGAAATTGCTTCTCTTGGCTGTGTGTCCTCCTATGATCCTTCAAATGCCCCTTCTGGGAGAATGACTTCTGACAGATTTCACACTGAAATGGCTTGTCCTGAGTGTGGGTCCTCACATGCCTTGTCAAACTGCCATTGTGAGAAAATAACTTTTGACAGATTTCACACTGAAATGGCTTCTCCTGAGTATGGATTCTCATATGTGTCATCAAATCGCCATTTTGAGAGAATGACTTCTGACAGACTTCACACTGAAATGGCTTCTCCTGAGTATGGGTTCTTGTATGTCTCATCAAATCGGAATATTGAAAGAATGACTTCAGACAGACTTCACACTGTACTGGTTTTTCCTGGGTATGTGTTTTCATATGCCTTGTCAAACTGCTACTTCGAGAGAATGACTTCTGACAGATTTCACACTGAGATGGTTTCTCTTGGGTATGTGTCCTCTTATGATCTTTCAAATTGCCATTCTGGGAAAATGACTTTTGACATATTTCGCACTGAAATGGCTTCTCTTGAGTGTGTGTCCTCTTATGAGCCTTCAAATGACCATTCTGGGAGAATGATTTCTGACAGATTTCACATTGAAATGGCTTGTCCCGGGTATGGGTCATCACATTCCTTGTCAAACTGCCATTGTAAAAGAATGACTTCTCATATATTTCACACTGCAATGGCTTCTCCTGAGTCTGGGTCCCCATATATCTTATCAAATCACTATTTTAAGAGGATGACTTATAACAGATTTCTCACTGAAATGGCTTCTACTGAGTGTGTGAGTCCTCTTATGGTCCTTTCAAACAGCCTATTTGAATGAATGACTTATGACACATCTCACTCTGAAAAGGCTTCTTCTAAGTGAACACCTATTTCTCATAAGTTTAGTGAAATAGCAAATTATAGGATCATTACTATTGACAGCTCATACTGAAATGGCTTCTGTGTGAAACTAGACCAATGATTAATTTGATGAAAATATCTTTTGGTACTCCTTTTGGGAAAATATATTACAGCTCTTTACATTAGCAATTTGTCAGCGGTGTGATACTAAAACAACTCCTTTCTGGTACCTAGTAAAAGAGGATTAAAATAAGCATAATGACACAAAAAAATACCAAATTGATACAAATGTCTACAACAAAGTATAAACATTTCTTACACATTCTCTTAGAAACAGAAACTAGCTGAGAATTTCTTAAAAACACAAGTTAGTTCTACTTGTTTCAATATGTTCCTCTCAGGCATGAACACTAACATTAAGAAAAATATGGAAAAATAGGCTGAGATTATGAGATGAAAATTATTTTCTGTAAGCAGACTAATGATATAATTGCCTATATAAAGAAAATGAAATATGTTATTCACATTATTAGGTCGAATGCAGTCAGGTGAGGAGAAACATTCTTGAATGACTGCTCACAAATTACTAACACTTAAAAACTTGCATGGGACATGATAGATCAAATCAGAGAAACACTGTCCTACAGATGGGGTGGGGGGAGGAAGAGGCACAGTTAGTAAAACCATGAAAACTGTTGTGAACTCTAATACAATAAGAAATCAAATATAATTCATCATGAAGCTCCTAGACATTAGGCATAAGCTTCAGGAATTTGTGGTCACTTGAAAAAGTGCTACTGACAATTACTTTTTCTAATGATAATATAATTTTATAAAGAACATTCAAAAGTTGATGTTTCAGTGTATAGCATAAATGTTTAACATTTGCAATCCAGGAAAAAAAAGTTGAAAATCAGGAAAATAAAATATGCCTCTTTGTTAATACTTTTGTAATGCTTATGACAAAGATAAGCAATATATCGACTGATGTTGATAAATTTTTAAAGAAATGATTTTCACCAAGTAATGCAGCAACATTTTAAATTACAGTGCACAAGATTATCCATTTGTAAGCAACAAATTGTCTATATATATATATTAGCAAGTCAAAACACTGAAACCATCTCTGAGTTAAAATTTCCTGCACCTGCAGCCAATGGATTATACAAGTCATGGGCATAAACACAGTCATAAAACCAGATTTTGAAACATTTGCAGTCAGTATTTCATTTTGCCAAAACATGGATAAAAGGAAATAATTTTTATCAGATTTTAACAAAGACCAGATTTTTATGCTATGACAACTGTGGGAAAAAACACTTCCAAAACAGTAACAATGGCAAGCTGTTCATATTATGTAGAAATTAGTTAGTATACATTCAAAAAGATAGTCCAAAACACAAGACTTTGAGCTGCCTATATGGTGTAACATCATTGATGCCAGATGTGTCAGTGATGCTTGTTTTGAATGCAGAGCCTGGAAAGATACTGCGACTGGCACATTTTTTGTTCTTTAAAACTACGTACAAACAATATTTATAATGATTTGCTCTAACTGTGCATATATGAAAATTTTTATGTAAGAATTTTTATACAGTATTTGAAAAAGTGGGTAAGAGTAACATTCACTACCACTGATAACACAATACTGCTAGTTAAGTACACTCAACAAGATTGCAACAGATAAACATCATTTCCATAAAGCAATAAAGTATTTTTCTTCTTCAACTCCATAATAATAATAATCGTGTTGTTTTTAATTTCAATAACAGCTGGCAATGGAAATGAATCGAAAAAGTGATTTCTAATATTCTTGTAGGTGACATTTTCAAGCATAGCATGATCATTTGGTTGGTATTGCTGGAAACTACAACCAGCGATTAAAGATTGATTGGATGATAATGTCTGGAACTACAACCAATGTTTGATGATCTATACTGTTCACTTTAATTATTATTGCTATTATTATACATACTTCTTTTTTGCTAAATGCCTTGGTTTTCTGGTGGAGAATTCGTAGTTGAATAATGGCATTTTATTTAGTTTCCTGGTTTGATGCATTCACATTCTATATGGGTCATTTATTATTGCATGATATTAATAACATGCATTTTTTTGTTTTTATGGTTAGAAGTTTTTATTTATTTTAGCGCTTAGTTTTTCGATTGGTACATTAGCATTCAAAGCGTGCAGGAGTGAAATTTATTATTGCTAGTACTATATTCATGTATTCCTGTGTTTAACACTGAAATTTTTTTAGCTCACTTTTATTATGAAAAAGTTAAATTTCAACATTTTATTTAGCCTTGTCATGTTTGGGCGATTTCAGACGCCATTTTAAATCGCCTTCGGTTGTTTACAAATTGGCCGAGGCGTTATTTGGCAAATTCGCACGTCTGTTCCTCGTATTAACACCCTACTCCTAACACCGTACCTCATTCATCATTCAGAGAATCTTTTCCTGGTTGGAAAATCGTTTGCCTTCCACACTCATATTTCGTTCATTTGGATTCCGGCTCACAACTCAGCTCTGTTGTACAATAAAACGGTACACTGTCAAACAAATAGCAGAGGGCATGGGGAATAAAGGAATTACAGAAAGCTTGTTTCGATTACATAATTTTTACCATTATCTGCAGAATTCAAAACTTACACGGCCAGTGAGTTTGCTCATAATATTGCAACTTTCCATCCTTATGTTTACAAACATTGCAGACCCAGTAGTAAACAATCATCGGTTCAGTTCTTTTTGTTTTTAAATGGGTGTTTGACAAACTAGTGTCCTTTCACTCGACTAGAAATACAAATACGCTTAGGCTAAACTAGCAATGGGGGAGGGGCAAGGGGCCAACAAGGCTGGTTGAAAAAAAAAACTAAATTGAATGTATCAGGGGGGACCGGAGCCAATGTTAGTTGATTATGTTGATATTGGGATTCGTTGGTGTGGGAGGGACTTCGCCAGTGTTCTAAAACATTCTTTCTCTCTTTGAAAGATAAGCTCATATTTTCCTTCATGCAAATGCACATGCATGCATGCATATCATACATTGTAGAGAAAATTTCAATGATAAAGACAAGAGTAACATTTGGGTGGGTGGGTGGTTTGAAGTTTAATTGCACAAAGGCCTGTAAAGGCCATGCGGTGCCAAGCACAAGGTGAACACGGAACACTACATGGCTCGGGCCACCAAGTCACTTCCAGTAACACTTGACTTTCAGTTGGTGTTATAATTAGTAAACAGAATGATCGTCCACACCACCTGGGGGAACCTAGGATGGGTCTCTTCAGAGGCTCTACAAGCCCAGGCCACTCCTTTAAAACTTTTAGATAGCACAATAATACACACACAAACAAGAATGATACTTTATCTAAGTTAATAACAATTTTTAAAAAAAATATGCATATTCGTGTACACATATCACACACACATATATATATACATATACAGGCAGTGAAACAATTGTTGCTAACGCCATCTGTTTCGAAAACGGAAAGTTACGATCCACGAACGGTGGAGTGGATGAGAGTCGTTGGCTGTTTCGATTCTGTGCTGTGGCCTTGGGCCATCAGCACCAAGGACGGAGAAGAGCGAGGAGAGGAAAATACTAGAAAAAGGCATGTGACGAAGTTTCTTAGGCCGCTTTAAAAGCGAGATTGGCAGGGTAATTGCGTAGTTTCTCTCTGTCTGTTCTGGGCGACGCTTCAACGAGTGATTGCCGAAGACATTGGTTTGCCGGTTTTCCCCGGCGCGAGGTGTTGATCGTCAAGTGAAGTTGAAAGCTTGCGTATTTGGCTTTCGATGGTTAAAATAATCGACGGGTTTTTAGTCGACTGTTTTAGACATTTTGAGATGTTTGCTGGTATGATCGGCGAAAGGGGTGAGTAATTTGTCTTATTTCGTTCTCTTAGAGGGTGAGATTGTTGGTTATGTGTCGGAACTTGCGGCAGGGGTCTAAAAAAAAGAGTTGCATAGTGAATTATCGGCACCGAAAATAAGGTAAAATGTAAGGAGCTCTTGCCTTGTTCGGTTATTTTCATTTTTGTGCAAAGCGTAGTTTTAGGCGGTTGTGTTTAATGAAAATTATCTGTTAAATTGCCACGTTATTCGTTCTGTGTAAAATCAAAACTTTGTATTATCGTAGCTGTCGATCAGTATAAATAGCATTTGCTTTATTTGATGTCTTTTCAGATTTGGTGATTTGTTAAATTTCGAAATCTA